>CM046424.1:60306317-60617942 GCA_025506505.1 Flaveria sonorensis
ACCACCAAACAGTATTGCCTTTTTTGCCATGCTAACACATTGGTTGGACCAAAGAGGTCCATGTGTAGTAACTTCAGTGGGTTTTGATTTGTTTTAATTGTTTTTAACTTATGTGGGACTTTATGTTGTTTTCTTTATAGCATGATAAACAGTGATTAGAACAGTAAAATTCTTTCTTTGGAACACCAATGACTAAGTCATTTTTCACTAATTTATTCATGTTTTTCAAGTTTGAATGAGCCATCCTTCTGTGCCACAGTTGTGCTTCATCTTCTGATGATTTAGAAATCAGACATGTTTCTTTGCTTGTTAGTGTTGTGTTGTTCATGTCCAACACATAGGTGTTACCTTTTCTTGATGCTTTAAGAAGGATCCAGTCTTCTGGAATTTTGAAACCTGGCTTAAGAATATAACAATCAGAGTTATCAAAGAAAGCAGTATAGTGTTGGTCACAGATTTGAGATACACTTAGTAAATTAAACTGTAAGTTTTCACAAAAATTAACTTTATCAAACTTTAAAAGCCATTTGTTACCATTCCTTCACCAGTGATTTTACCTCCCTTCTTATCCCCACCAAATGCTACATATGAAGCATCTTTATGCTTGAAATCCTGCAGGAGGGTACAGTTTCCTGTCATGTGTCTGGAACAACCACTGTCAACATACCATTTATTGTCACCCTCCTTGGATGTTCCTGCAACAGAATAAACTTAGTTAGACTTAGGAGATTAAGCCTTGATGGTCTTGGGCTTGCCATTGTATCTATATAGTGACTTTCTCATGAATGAGTCTTGAAGTTTCTAACTTAGTTTTGATGTCATTTAATTCATTATGTGTTGTTTTGGGTGAGGATGTTTTTGGTGATAATGATGAGGTGTTTTCATCTTGTTTACTACTGCCTTTGTCAAAATCATCATAGAAGTCATCATCTTCTTCAAGAGCTACCTTTTTGTGTGGTGCATTCCTTTGCACTTGTTTTTCCTTCTTAATTTTTAATTTCATCTAAGCAGTTGTTTTCTTTGTCTTAGTAATTTCTGTTTTGTTGCTGTTTCTTTTGTTTTGCACCTCTAGGATTATCATCCTCAGAAGATTTTGACTCTGACTCATTGGACTCTGCATACTTCTTCTTGAGGATCTTTGTTTTGTTCTTCTTGTTGAAAAAGCATTCCTTGGTAGAATGATTGTTTTTTGTTTCATATTGCATAATATTGTTAAGGAACAATCTGAAGTCATGTGATTGTTCATATTACATATTGAGCAATAGCTGCTGAAGAAGCAAACTTCTGTACTGTGATTGTGCATGTCACACCATTTACAGTACTTTTCTTCAGCATCATTGTCTGATGCAGCCTTAGCCTTTTTCTTAGTTGAAACCTTATGGTTCTTCAGTTCTTTGTCCAACTTTGCTGCTGATGATATCTTACCTCTTCCCGACATGATGTCAAAGGGTTCTTGTTTAGCCTGCAAGTATTTCTTCTGAGCTTTGTCTTTGCTTACTGATTGAGCAATTTCTTGCTTATTCCGTATGGCTTCTGTGGATCTCACAGACCTCTTCCGCAGATGATCTGCTGAAGTCACGGACTTTTCTTCTGAGGCTCTAATTGCTGGCTTTTCTTTGTTAAGTTTATTGAATGCTTGTATGTCTTTATTTAGTTGCTCAATCCTTGTGTGGATTGTCTTCAGCAGGTTTCTTTATTTTGGTGGATAGGATAGTTTAAGTTCATTCAGTACCTTTGGGACTGAGTATTTAGTTAAAACAGTTTTACCCTTATACAAACCAGTATTATCAGACTTATCATCATCATGCAAGTCATCATAATTATCATAATCAAATTCTGATTTACTTTGATTTGAGTGTTTTGATTCTGATGAATCAGATTCATATAATTCAGTGTCATTAGTTACATTACTATTTTTTTTATCTGTTGACTCACACATGTTACTGGACACAAAGTGATTAGATAAACTGTTGGTCATGGACTCGGGCAAAGAAGTATAGTTATCATTCACGGGTGGTGGAACTGCATGAAATCCTAATCCTGACTTGTTCTTTGACTCAATATGAGAGGTTAATAGTTTCTCATACTGTTGTGATGACAATTGGAATTTCTGCAATTTCACCTCAGTAGATGCATGATCTGACATAGACTTGGTTAAAGATGTAGTCAGATGCTCAACTGTGCTTTTAGGTTGTAATTTTCAGATATAATTTTATCTAAATCTTTTTGTAAAGAATTAATTTTGACTTGATAAAGTTTGTGTTCTCTAACATGTGATTCATTTATAAGCAGTGTTTCTTTTACTTTATCAACCAACTGTTGAGTATGTGTTCTATATCTTTCTACTTCATCTATGCAAGTGGGAGAACACAACCTTTCTCTTACCTCAGCGGCCATTACAGGAACTTTGTTTTCCATGTTCGCCATTAAAGCTTGATTCTCTGCAAGTACTTCATTTTCATACATGCTCCAGTCACAAGTACCATCCTGCAAAATAATTAGACCAGTTTCTTTAGCATTAGTGATACGTGTTTTATTGTTTGTTGTTGGTGGGGATGCAATCGTTAATTGAGGTTATGTAAAGTTCTTTTGACTAGGTTGTCTTGAGTCAGTTGACTGTTGTTGATTGTTGTTGCACTCCCTCGAAAAGTGTCCGTATAAGTTGCATTTAAAGCATCTTACTTTGGTCTTGTCCACACTGATTTTTGTTGATCTTCCTCCTACGGACAGTCCTTTGTTTCTTTTCATGTACATCTTTGCTCTATAGGCAATCATTGCCATTTGCCATTGCAGATCTATCTCTTCTACCTCATCAGGATGAAGTTCTTTTAGATCTTATTGACAAAAGTGAGCAGGAGTCAAAGTACTTCCTAGATAAGCCTGAAAGCTTGAACTGAAGGCTGCAAAGGCAGCTTTCTGTTCTTCAGACTCCAGAACCACAGTAATTGGTTCTGTTTGATTGTTATTCTTTTTGGTTTTGAACTCATCAGCTTTTCCTTTAGTCTTTTTGTTTTGATTGTTGTGTTTGCTTGACTTTGAAGACTTTGCAGCATAGAAACTTGTCTCTTCTTCATGTTCACTCTCATCACAAGAGTTGTCTTCATCTTCATTAGAGATGAATGCACTTCCAGTACTTTTCAATTCTTTGAATTGATAAGGAGCTACAGGTGCTTTCATACTTTTGTTTCTTGTCTTTTCATCCAGTTCCAATGCTTCTACCTTTGCCACTAGAGTGTCTAGTCCTATTGCTTTTAAGTTAATAGTGTTCTTAAACATAGACACAGTTTGTGTCCAGTTCTCAGGCAATGAATGAAGCATCTTTTTGTTCAGCACTTCATTGCTGTACTCAAGCTTAAGTATGTTCATCTCTGTAACAAGTTGCATGAATCTATGCAATTGTTGAGGAACTGACTCACCCGGAATATGATGGAATGTTTCATATTGTGCACGGAGAGTATCCTTTTTATGCTTCTAATCTCATCACTTCCTTCACACAAAGTGTGTAGGATTTTTCATAACGAGTTAGCTGTTTTATATGATTCACACATGATCAAGGGTTCTTCAAGCAAAGCCATAGTAAGCATACTATAGGCTTTGATGTCAATCTTGACTTTCTTAGCATCATCAGGTGATAAATTCTTTAGACTTATGGGTTGATTTTTATCCTTGTAGTCCGCACCTAAAGCAGGTGGAATATAAGGTCCTTCGGTAATTGAAGCCCATAGGTCTGAATCTGTATAATTGACATGATTCCTGAACCTGATTTTCCATGTTTTAAAATCAGATTTGTTTTCCAGTTTAGGAGGTTGATAAGCACCAACAACTGAATTACTCATGATAATTAATTTTATTTAGAAAGCAACAATTTTGTTTTAGCAGTAATCAATTAAACAAATCAAAGATGATAGATCAATTGATCTGGATCAATGACACCAAGCTCTGATACCACCTGTGAATCCAAAGATCGTTCAGGAATTATCAGGTTTGATTTGAACAAGTATTGATCGCGGAATTATCAACACTTGTTGTTTAAGAGATTATCAAACTAGAAATCAATCAAACAATAGAACAAACAGAATATAAGAATAATCAAACCACGAGTGTTAATGAGTGATGATCGTAATGCTTTCTTGTTGCTATTGATGTTTTGATGTAAATGTTGCTTTTTTTGCTTGATCGTATGTTGATCGTCTATCTACATCTGATCTTGATATCATGTTATATAGAGATCTTATTCTATTCTGTTTCTAATCCATTGCTAATGTTTCGCTAGCTTGTTGCTATAATTCAGCTAACTATAGTTATCTGAATCTCCGCCATATTTATCGGCATAGGAGTTCGAGATTTACAATGAAATAAATATATATAATGTTGTTGATGTGACGTGGAATATTCGCTTGAAATATATGTCTTCCATCGCTAATAATGTTGTTGTTCTGCCACGTTGACTTGTTGACTTTCTGTCAGTTGACTACTTGATGATGTGAAATCATACACGTGTTAAACAGTCTTCCGTAGGAATTTCTTCTTCCGCAGGAACTTAGTCTTCCACAGCAACACTTGTATCTTCATTGCTTGTTCTTCTGTGATTGTGCTTCCGTAGGAGTTCTTGAACTTGTTCTTCCATTACAGTTTCTCCTTCAGTAGCTTTACTTTGTTCTTTTGACTTGTTCAGCTGGAATTGTTCTTCCTCAGAAGATCTACGGATGTTCACTTCAGTTGTATTCCCGAGAACATCTACGGAAGAACACTTTATTCATCTGCAGTTGTTCTAACACTTGGTGTTCACTGCACACATTCACACATACATTATGAAATATATTATATCATATATTTATAACATATATAATAAGATGTAACATTATATTGTTCAATTCATAAACACAAATGTAATCAAAATCATTCATATCATATCATTCAAATAATAATTACAAAGTGTGATTACAAGAGTTGATTGATCATCTAAACCTATACATGAGTTCTAGACCTAACATAACATCTTCATTATATGAGTAAGAAACTTTCAATCTTAAACTTTAGACTGACACGTCCCAAAAAAAACCTCATAAATCAATCCATCTCCATCAGGGTAATATTAGGTGGTGTTTGTTTTCTTAAAAACATTTACAAAGCCTCTTCTGTCTGCGCCGCGCATACCACGTGCAGGCATTAGTGCCTGTTTTTTTGAAAAGATTTCATTTATAAACATTCGCGTGTGGTCTTCTTGGTGTAGACATAAATATATAACTTCAAAAGACTTATCAAACATTTTCTCAACTTCTAAACCCTTTTGACAAAACCTTTGCCATCACTCCTTACCAGCCACCTCCCTCCCGTTGGCCGCCTTCTCCCCCCGACCGCCTCCTCCCGCCGCCACCTCCACCCGTCGCCGCCTCCACTCGCCACCTGCAGCCCCCATCTCGTGAACCCAAACCAACCGCCACCACACCCTCCACCCTCGCCCTCACTACCGGCAACCCTCCCCCTTGCCGCCAGCCACCTTCCCGCTCGCCATCGGCCACCCTCCCCATTGCACACCCCATCCAGTCGCACACCCCAACTGCCAACTTGTCGCACACCCCATCCCGTCGACCCCCTTGCGTCACACAACCTCCCTTCGCTCAGCCTCGAGTAAGGTGTTTATCTTGCAGTCTGCAGACGTTAAAATCAAACAGTGTTTCTTCTAGCAAACTGCAAAGGTTTGGTATTTTTTTTTTCTACAGATGTGGTACGCAGACTGCAGCATTTTACCTTTGAAAAAACAAACTGCACCTTAGTATAAGTCTGTTAGTCTAGTGATCTTCATTTAGTTAATAACTTTAAGCCAAACAAATAACATTTAAAATAATACTAGTTTTTTTAAGAATAACTTTAAATATATACATAAAAAATAAAAGACAATGATTAACTAATCATTAAAGCTGGTCACATCACTAACCCATAGCACATGTTTAGTGAGTGAGAGTGTGATCACACCCATGATCTCGCGTATGTGAATGCACTTCTTATGGAATTATAATTTATTTCGACTTCTTTAATATTGACATGTTAGTCTTTTTGTGTTGGATGTTACAACTTAAACATGTATGAGACCCTCAATTGCTACGAACCAATTAACTATCCTAATACAATACACATGGAATATGGAACCTAAGTTTAAAACAAGATCTTACCTTGCTTGATGATTTGACAATGGCAATTGACCGACAGAATTCACCCTTTTGTCGTTGCTCTATTGTTAATCAATTATCCCTTTTAAGCTCTTCAACATGGAACCAGTGAATGAAATCACATGGTTGAAGCCCGAGAGGCATTATGTGGTCCATTATAATTATAAATTTAAATACCATTTAGTTTACAAAACATGAAATAAATGTGTGCAAAAACAATGATGGATTCTGAAAGATTTGTTTCACTCGTCTCACTTTTTAATAATTAATACATTCGAGAGTTAATTTAATTTTTGCTTATTGTAGTTTTAAAGTAATTATTTTTATCCAAGAGTTTAAAAAACATCAATTTTAATTTTTAAAATTTTATCATCTGTTTCAATTTCAATTCAAAAGTTTTAATATTCTGGATTCAAATTGAAACAACTAATAAAATTTTTAAACTGAAATTGAACAACTTATGAAACTTTTGAAGATAAATTTATGTTTTTAATCTTTTATATCAAAACTTAAGAAGTAAAACCAAATTTAAATCTATATTCAATGAATGAGTGTCACTTAAATATGAGATGCACGTAAAAACATAAAAAACGATAATCAAATATTATAATCCAAATATGTTTTTTTTTAATAACAATTATTATTAAAAGAAACATCGACAAAGTTTGCCAGGGACACACAAAAGTATATCAAATATTACATTGGGGAAATCTATAAAATGAAAAGTTACACAAATTTCTCTATCCAAGATCTTCAAGTTTCCCCTTGTGTTTCAACCACAAGAATAAAATATACTTGATTTCATGAACCACTTTGATACCTAAGTCAACTTACACTTGTAAATAAAACCATTATGAGCATCCCAAATGACTCAAACGTGACCAAAAAATAACATAGAATATAAACCGTCAGAATAAATATACTTGATTTCATGAACCACTTTGATACCTAAGTCAACTTACACTTGTAAATAAAACCATTATGAGCATCCCAAATGACTCAAAACGTGACCAAAAAATAACATAGAATATAACCGTTTTATTCTTATTCCCCCCCCCCCCCCCCCCCGGCCATAAAGGACTTTCCAAATCAAATATCAGGATAAAGAGTTAGGAAAATAAAACTCAGTTGATTATCCAACACTAAATTATAAAAGCATGTTTTAGCGAACTTTTAAATCACTGACGTGTCCATCTAACATCTTCATTATACGAGTAAGAAACTTTCAATCTTAAACTTTAGACTGACACGTCCCAAAAAAAACTCATAAATCAATCCATCTTCGTCATTTGGATGCTAATACCACATTCAGAAGATCACTCAAGTTAGTTGACCCCGTAATTTTCAACAATATATAAAACATCCATGTGCTCAACGCGTATTATGAGAGAGGCCACATCGAGCGCCTAACTATGGTCCCACAAGCCAGCTCACATCCCATAATTCAACCTTCAATTCTCCACCGTCAGATCAAACCAACCTGCATCATCTCATCCCTCCATTTCCTAACCACACTCTGCACCGCGAAACATTGCATCATAACCCACACTCACACATAAACACGCGTTACCCGTTGACCGTTTGACCATGGGCTTATTGGGGACCCGAATATCTTCCCTATAAATACCACCTCACTTTGCACAAGCATGCTATGAAACTTTCGGATCCTATTGATTTGTTTGCAGATATTTTTAGTTGAATTCTCTAAGGTATAATTGCTGTTTTGATCGATTTTGAATGTTTCATCTATCGTCGGTTGAATTGATTTGGATTCTAGTTTGTTTAAATTTATGATGTGGTTTAGAAATTGTTCGAAGTTTCGATTTTACGTGTTGAATTGGAGTTTGATCATCTATCATCGGTTGAAATGTTGAATTGACTTGGTTGACTGACTGAGGTGGAGAATAATCGGATTTGGTTCTTCGATCATCAAGTTTTTGTGTAATTATAAAGGATTTGGTTCATGTAGAGTCGATTTTTCGATGATCGATGGTTAAGGTTTGAGATTTTGGTAATTTTGCTGAATATGAGATCTAATTTGATTTTTTATTTCGTCGATCATAATTCACGATTCGCACTATTTGGTTCGTTGATTGATTTCATAATTTTCTGACTTTGGTCTTCGATCAACAAGTTCTTCTTTTCAAAATTGATTATTTTTTAAGCTTCGATTGATCGTTTAATGATCGATTCGATTGATCATCACGAAAGGTGTTTTGTAGTAATGATTTAGACTATTTGGTTGGCTGATTGGCATGAAATTTACCGAACTTTGGTCTCGGATAGCTGAACATTTTTAGTTAAAACGATGATTTCTTTCAATTTTAAAATTGTGTGATTTGATTGTTACAATCATCAATCAACACTAATGATCTTATGTTTGGGCTATTTTGGATAACTAATTTGACTTAAAAAGTCATCACATCGTTCTTATGATATCGATGATGTACTGGATGATTTCAAGCTTGTAAATCAGTTAATGCTGTTATTTAAGCAAGTACTTTTTAACTTGTAGGTAACTTTGTATAACTAAAATCATTGTGGGAGAAGAAGCTTTGTTGGGAAGTAGGGATGTCATTGGTTTCGCAAAGAAGGTCTACTTTGAACCCAAATGCCCCATTGTTCGTCCCTGCTGCTGTTCGCCAAGTGGAGGATTTCTCGCCGGAATGGTGGCAGCTGGTGAAAACCTCCACTTGGTTTCACGGCTACTGGCTCAGCCAGCAGCAGCAGGGAGAGGGTGGCTTCGTTGGAAACGCATCAGATGAGTGTGACATTGTCGATATGCTACCTGATTCTATCGACACTGATGAAGATTTGTTATCCATGGAAGCTCAATATGAGCAATTCCTGCATTCATCTTCAATGGAAACTGTGAACCAATTCGGTTCACCTGCTTACAAGCAAATGCCTTCGAATGGTAAGTTGCAATGTGTGAGACTTAAAAGGGAAGATAAATAGATTATGATAATGATGATGTTGGTTTGAGTTGTGTTATTATGTTTGTTATTGTAGGTTTGGGAACAGAGGCGGAAACACTAATTAGGAGTTTGAGCTTGTCAAAATCGACACCCGGGTCACAAGTGGAGTTTGAGAGGGGTAAGTATCCAGAAAAGCCGGTGAAATCTTTTAGCCCAAAGATCCACTCACAGCGCATTCAGCAACCGCGCTGAGTGGAATGTAATTAGTTTCGCTCGTTTATCTGGCCTTGCTTAGCTTTGGGTTCTTTATGTATTTACAAAAAACTGTAGTAGTAACTTTCTTTGTATGCTGTAAGTTGATGTATAGAGCAAGGTCATAACTTTCCATATATCCTGATTCCTACCATCTAGCCTTGTTCGTTTCCTCACACCTGCTGGTTTAAAACCTAAATTACCGTTAATCAGGGATATGGTGCTAGTGCCTATTGGGTTGAACCGACGAACCCAAAAACTGTATTAGACACACGAAACCCGAACATAAAACAAATTTCCGTTGTTTGGCAGGAACACAATCCATTTAGCCCAAAATTTATTGCATACTTAACCCTAAATTAAAGACAAAATACATATATATATATATATATATATATATATATATATATATATATATATATATATATATAAGTGATTATGTTTAAATCATGAAATCTTATGCTGATCATCATTTAAGTATTACATTTTGGCATTGCATACCTAATCATGACATAAAACATGTGTATTCTTAAAATTTTATAAAAAAATAAACAAGCTAAACGGCCAACAACCTGTATCCATTACCCACCAGGTCAACCCGAACGACACTTGTTTAGCTAAACATGTTTGCGGGATTGATTTGTAATTGACCCAAACTTGTCTAAACTAAAATCCAAACACATAAATTTCAATAGCCCAATGCTTCAAACTATGGTTGTAAGTGAAAAGTAAAGCATTCCAAGCACTCGATCTAGCTTCTATGTTTGATCATTATCAATTTTCAGAAAGATCTACAAATCAAAAGACCAAACACAATAGTCTATCATTGGTCTTTACTGTAGAGCCACCAGTCCACCTGGGACTTCAATCTAGCTTTTATATATTAACTAGTAAGAGACCCCCGTGTTGCGGGGAGTAAAATAAACAACTAAATTTCAAACGTTATTACGAATGGGCACGTTAAAGAAGGTGGGGTGTAAGATCATGAAAAGAAAACTAACGTAGAAACGTTCTAATCAACCCGTGAGTTGAAAGGGGCCAGGGGCGTAAGACCATGCAAAATCTAATATTGAAACGTTGCAACAAACTTGTTAGTTGAAGAGACGAAATGCATAAGACCATGCAATCAACTAACGTTGAAACGTTGCCGCAAACCCAAGAGTTATAAGGGGCGTTGATAGTATACCTAATTTTATGTAAGAGAAATGAAATTTTTATATCGTTAATAACAATTTAAACTTTATACAAAAATAAAAACAAATTTGAAGTTTATGAAAACATCACATTTAAAAAGTTGTAGGATGAAGAGTAAACGAAATAGAAAAAAATAAAAGAATTAATCAACTTTAACGACTTATATGTATGTGCTTCGATGGCTTGTATACTATGACGCACAATAACGTTTTAAATGAAATTACATCGAAACGTATATAATAATAGACACGTTGCACGACATATTCAAAAAGAAAAAAAAATAAAACACTAAATGTGACACCCGACAGGTCACTTTCTAATCATCACAATCATAATTGGTGTGAGACTATGTTTTGTATGATTATGTGATTAAATGTGTAGCTTGGTTGTGAAAATTGAGAATTTTCTAGCATTTATGCGTTTTTGCGCATTTTCGGCTTTTAATGCCTAATTATTAGAAATATGCCTATGAACTAGCAAAATGAATATTATTTCATGTTATTAATATTTGTTTGATATTATATGAGCATTTGGAGGTTTCGGTGTAGAAAAAGTTCAATCGCGTAGCGTTAAAACAATTTCTATAAAAGACGATGGCCTTTCTTGTAAAAAAGTATAAAACCCAACCCCCCAACCCTAATCACCATTTGGCCGTCCCCTTCCCCTTTCCCTTCATATTTTTCGCAACAAATCAAACACAAACACAAACACAAACACACCTTCTTTGATCTTGTTCTTGCATATTGGTGGTGATTTTCAACGTTTTTTGCATCAAACGCGTACTAGGGATCATCATCTAAGCATTTCAAGTAAGTTTTTATGTTTGATTTCATGTTTATTGATCTTCATTATGAACATGAACCCTAGATGATTCAAACAAGTCAAAACTTGAAATTGATGATGGATTATATGTTAGTATTCAATATAATGATGTTTGTACCGAGTGGTTTTGTGAAATTGTGTTGTTTTGATAAGAAACCAAGATTTACTCATAATGGAAACTTTAACTTGGGGATTTTGTAGAAATTGTATGAATTAGATGAAATTGAATGAATTGATGGTTCTAGAATGTTAGTTGATGCTATTGGGTGAAAATTCATGTTTTGAACTTTTGATTTCGATTCGGTTTTTGGGTACTTTCAATTAATGGAAACTTTTTGGGTAATTTGATTTATATATGATGATTTATGCATGTTTGATGAGATGTGATAATTGTTATATGATTTTTAGAGCATAGGAGTGGATTGGGAATAATCGAATTGTGAACAACGTTTCGTACGATCACGTTTGTTATTTATGGAAACTTTTGTGATATGATGTGATGAATGTTGTATATGATATGTGTATAATATGATATGATGGTGTGATTGATGTTTGTTGTGATGTGCTTTATAATCTTGAAATGGATTAACATGTGTAACGATGTCAAACAAAATAAAAACATTTAAAAATAGATTTTTGACATGAAACTGTATGTGAATCATTATTTGAGCATGAATAAACATACTTTTACTTATTTGAATCACCAACGGGTCATTGAGTCAGTCGGGTCAACTTTGGTCAGTAAAAGTCAACTTTGGTCAAAAAGTCAACTTGGTTAAACATGTCAAGCATTTCTCGAACACGCTAACAGTTACGTTGTTTGGATACAACGGGGTTCATCTTGACCATTATGTACATATACTCATGGACCTACATTTGTTAGGTAATGATTAGCTTTTGGCTTTTACACTTCAAGTTTTTCTTACGCATCTAAGGTGAGTCTTCACGACCCTACTTTTACTTACTTTTCTTTTTAGGGGAGAAGCATGCAAACTATTTTTATTTGGTATTGGTATTATTGGTATATCGTCTGTTACTGTTGTGCAAACCTTATCACGCAAGTCCTTACACACTCGAACCGTTAATAACGAGCTAGCGAGGTAATTTTGAGTAGTACTACTGGGTTTGACAAACCCTATCCGCGTTAGTCGTGCTAACTCGACTGGAGGTCGAACGGGTGTTTAATTGACCTAGACACTTGCCATTGTTCTGTGATAAGACATGGCGGAAGGCAAAACAACTCACAAACAGTCAGCTTCGGTTCGAAACGCTAAGTAACTCGATATATAGGCTAGCTACCTATGTATACCTTTGTTTACTTTTACCAAGCAAGCGCGAAAACTTATTTATTTACTTACACTTGTGAACTCATCAACCTTGTGTTGACATACTTTAGCATGTCTTATCAGGTTCTGGCACGCCTAAGGCTAGGGTTGCACATCTGAAGTTCATGCATCATTATTATCATTTGAAAGCAATTTCATTTGCATTTGCTATTTTTCATTGGGCGCCTTGTTTTGCGCATTCATTACCTATGGTTTACAAATGTTTACGCTTCCGCATTGATTACATTGAAAACTTTGGTATACTCTGATTTAAGGTTAAACGCTTATTTAAAACACATATAGAGTCGTTTGATATGACTGTGTCTGAGATCTTGGTTTGTCATGCGCCTCGCGGTAGAACCCCGCCGGTGGATTTTGAGGGTGTGACACTAAAAGGGTATAATATATATAGATATATATTGATAACTTAAGGGGACAAAAATATAAAAAAAAAATACATTAAAAAATAAAATAAAACATGATTTAAATACTAACACTCCTAATCTTTATTTTTATTACCAACAATAGTCCCAGTGACCTAATTTTTAATTTTTTACATTTGATTTGGACTCAATTTGGTTCGCAACAACAATTATAAATAAAAATACATACAAGCTAAATTGAGACTAAAATAGATACAAATCAAGCGTAAAAGTTTGAAAACCATGTCATTGGGATTGTTGTTGGTAATAAAAGTGAAAGTTAGGAGTGTTAGCGGCCAAATTGATAGTATGAATTATTATCAAACAATAAGTAATAGTTTGGATTATTAAAATCCAATTTAGCTACTTTAAAAACTATAGTGAGCCCCACTAAAGCATAAGTTACAAGTGGCCAAATTGATAATACGGATTATTTTCGGCCAATAGTTAATAGTTTAGATTATTAAAATCCAATTTGCCTTTAAAATATATATACTAACAGATCTCAAGTCATTGCAATTGAACCCAAATTACCCCGTTAGAAAGATACTAACAGTGAAACGGGAATGACAATTATGATACAATGAAACACCCCTAGGTGGGCCCAGTTTTTGGGGACCAGGTATTTTCATCTTCAGTGGATTTCTCATTTTTATTCATATAATTACACTAAAAATTATTATTTTTCATCTTTTCTTTTTATTTAAATAATACATTTTCTACACTTATCATTACTTTTTTTTCTCTCCTTCACTTACAATCACTTTAAAAAATATTAAAAAAATTATAGGGATTGAATTGTGATTCTCCAAATATACCGATGAATAATAATATTTTCTTTTCTCTTTCACTCACAACCACTCAAAACCATTCCCTATAATATAGGAAACACACTCGTATATTTTTAGGAATTCCACTGTAGAGCATTCACGCTAGCTTCCACATCCTATCCTTATATTTACACTAAAAATATTTTTTTTTACTTTATCTCTCAATTAAATAATATTTTTTAATATCTTTATTATTATCTTTTCTCTCTCATCCACTCACAACCACTTTTAAAAATATTAAAAATTTATAGGGGTTGTACCGTGTTTTCCCAAATATGAGGAATCACGATACAATCCCCATAAATTTTCTCTCTCATTCTCTCACAACCACTAAAAACCATCTCCATAATATAAAACACACACTCACATCGAAAATATAAAACCTACTGTAAATGCTCTTAAATAGTGTGTTATGGGGGTGGTTGAGGGGGCATGAGCATCTCAAGTATTGGTTGTAAGCTTCGGGTGAATTAAATTTGAAGCAGTTGGGCTCAGTATGCCAAATTTTAAATGACCCCAGTTTAGTTAGATAGTTAACTAAAGAGATTAATCGTTATTGTAGCCTATAAATACATTTCTTTGTACTTGTAATCAATATCACTCAATAAAGAAAAACCCTAGTTGCCCCATGAGAACGCAGATTGCACACCGCGACCGAACCTCTATAAAACTCTTGTGTCTCTTACTGTTATTGTTTTACATTGAGTGTTTGTGTGCTTTGATCCTAACACTCAGCACGTCACGAGAGGAAACATCACGCCCCTTGGCATGAGAGAGGACGCCCCCGTGAGGCTGCTCACAAGTGTGCGGCAAGGGGAAGCCTATTTAAATCCTATTTTCTTTTTTCTTTTTACTTCCATCCATCAATCATAACACTATACCTCACGATCTCTTTGCTCACATCCACACAAACAACGTTACACACCTTTAGTGAGTGTACTAACCCATAAAAACCAAACCTGCCAAACTACCATGATTTTGCAGCATTTTGCTAAACTAGTGGTTCCTGTATCCAACAAAGCAAACATGATTGTTCAAACCATAAAATTAAAAGACGGGTGCAACCAAAAGTCTCTTATTCCTACTTGCTAGCCGAAACAAATCTAGACTACCATCTTCTATTTGAGTCAAGGTGGAAACGTGGAGTCGATATCATAATGTTCCTAGCAAGCATGCCAACACTTGTTTCCGAGTCTTGAGGCACCATATATACATACATTAAGCAACTGAGACAACCTAGAATATGCAAAACTCGGTTTCGATAGACAAAACCAAATAACCTATTCTGGACCAGTACCAGTTTGTTCGCTTCTCTGTTCTATTCTTCTAAAACCGGTGTGGTTCTAAATTTTCCCAAAAGTCAGGCTCTTGGTTCAGTTGGTTCAAACCCTGAACCAGCACAAGAAATTTGATTTCCAGTTCCATAATCTTTTTATGTGTTGGTTTCAATCTAGTTCGGGACCAATGCAGAACCAAGTGGTAGAATACCAACATCACGGTAAATAAATAAAAAAACAAATGAATTGTACAAAACTATATGAAGTACAACATAGCTATGGGGCTAAGATATCAAAGAACCAAATTTGCCATTCTATATATATGCAATAGATAGCTCACATGCTTGTCATTAAGAAAATGGCCAGGCATTGCCTTTGGTGTATGCCAGAACAACAAGTATGTTCGACGTAAAGACTAGACTAGCGCGTCTTCTTTTTGCGACTGAGTTTTTGTTTGGTTAGCAATGGCATCTGATATGGCCTTCGGGAGCAAAAAGCCAGGTCTTTCGAGAAACGGTGCACGATCAAGTACTAAGGGTTCTCGGGTTGTTACCTCAATGCCATCAAAAGTCCACAATGTCAGGGTTGCTTCACCTTTTAAACCCAAAGAAAACCAACCAAGCCCTGCAGCCGCTAAGTCAACACTGTTCACATCCCAGCTTGTTCCAGACACTTTCACTTCTCTTGACTCCCACTTCCCTAATTCAGACACTCTATCTACACCAATCGGTGGCTACAACAACAAAAACAAAAAAACAAACATTTTCATAGATGCATAAAAAAATTTTCTTTAAAAAGAAATCTAGTGTTTTGATACAAGTTTACCCGAATAACAGGAAACTGAAGCGAGTGTGTTAAATAACAGAAATGGAAGTACCCAAGAATCAAACAAAAGTTGAAGCGCATGAAATTAAGCAAATTACATACCTGTAATCTAACGCCAGCATGCTTGTTCCAGATTTCGTCTGCATTTTCAATCTTCCCAAGATGTAGAGAAACATTCGGGGATGCCCAAACTGTAACATAAATCGTTTGCACAGATGCTTGATTTAGGTCCAGTCTCATTAGACCGCCAACATGTATCGCCTGCCCTTGCTGCAATATACCAACATCTTGCATCAGATACAATACATGATATCATAAAACCTAGTACTATCCAATTTTAATGTAAAGATTAAAAGTGGGATGATTCAAGTATTCAACCACTCAAAGAAACATATCCCCAACAAAAAACAACCCGATTCGACCCATTTTGACTGTTACCAACTCGTTCGACCCACCCGTTTTCCCATCTCAAGAGAGTAATATTAGTGTTTAGTTAGCATGCTATATTGCTGTATCAAACATCATAAAGCTAAAGAATATGAAAAAACAAACAACAAAAACACACACTTGCCTTAATTCTATACGTTTGAGGGCGTAACTCCTTTCGTATTTCAACCATCTTTTGCTCCTCTCTATTCAACCTCATAGACATCAAATACGGATGCAACAACCCCGGTGTATCATACATCTTCGCTTTAGCAGACAACACACCTCCAATCCTCAAAATACCAAGAGTTGTCCCAGGAACCGCAGCTTCAGTAAGCTTAGTAGCCTTCACCCCTCCTTTCTTAGCAAATGCATTAATCAACGTCGACTTACCAGCATTTTGTGCCCCAATCACCCACACATGCCCTCGAGGTCCCGCCAAATCCTTAACAAAAGCCAGCAAATTTCTAACACCTAAATCCTTGCGCGAACTAACCAAATACACCCCGTTTAGCCTAGGTGCACCATGAGCCTTAGCGCGATGTCTCACCCATCTATCTAATCTAGTTGGAGATATCTGTGAAGGTAAAAGATCAACCTTTGTAGCCACAAGAACCAGTTTAGGCAACTTTTTGCTCCTCTGCAGACCATCACGACCTCCTTCTAACGACTTGAACAAAGATTTAGCAGCTCGTTTTGGAAACGACCCATCGAAATCTACACAATCAACAACCATAACTACAACTGTATTATCTGCATTTCCAGTTGATTTCATCAAACGGGTACTGATCAGTTTATCAAAATCGAAATCGGGGATCAAGTTTTCAGCAGTTTGATTCTTCACCTGACCATAATTTCTCAAAGAATGACATCTTGCACATACTGTAACCTCCTCCTTCACCATTTGAGCTTCTCTAGCAAGCTTCTTTCTTTCTGACTTTGAAACCCTCTTCTTCTTCGCCTTTTCGATTACTTCTTCCGTGATGTTACCGTATCCGATTCCCGGGGCTGCAAACCCATCTAACTCCTTCAAATCATCTTCATCATCGTCTTCAAAATCTGATCCCCAATCGAGTTCATCTTCAATCTCCCATTCATCACCGGAATTACCCTCAATTCCGCTTTCCCCTTCATCGTCATCGTCTAATTCATCCTCAATATCATCTAAATCGAATTCTTCTTCAAGTTCATCTGTGATTTCCACTTTCTTTTTCTGATAATACCCAGGTAGAGTAGGATCATCATCTTGCATAAACACACCACACCCAGGACAAACAAGCCCTAATTCTTCATCATCATCTCTTCCCTCGCTTAAAATCGGCTGTTGCTTCTTATACCTTCTTCTCGAACGTTTCCCATCACTCGAATCGTTGATTGTTTGTGTCGCTGAAGAACTAACATTTGCTGATAATGAAAAGTATGAATCTTTGTTCTTGAAGGGTTTATCGATTGAACCTGTAAGAGGAATTGAACACTTAGAGGAGGGTGGGTGTGTTCTTCGGTTAAAGATTGAAAAGGGTATGGGATATTGGAGTTTAGCGGTGGAATTGAGAAGATGAATTGATGTGTTTGATTCTGAAGTGTTGTGATTGTGTAGGTTTAAGATTAAGGTTGGTGTTCTTGAGGAAAGAAGAGGGGAAGAAGATAAGAAAACTGACATTGTTTTCTTGCCTGCAGGAGCGACGGGAGTTTCGCTAAACCCTGTTATTGCTGGACCAAACCCAGGGCGTTGTTAGTCGGTCTGCACTAAAATTTAGTGCGTTCAAAAAAACAATAATAACCGAACCGAAATATTCAACGAAACAAAACCAATAAGAAACCGATGGTTTGGTTTAATGGTTTTTTATTAACAAAAACCATACAAACTGAACTTGTAAGTTTAGAAGCGTATTCATATACCGATAAACATGATTAGCCTATTAGTTACTTATAAACATCGATTTTACTCCTTTAGATTTGTTAAAAATAATCATTTTTTTCGAAAATTATAAACATCAATTTACCTTCAAAAGTTTTTTAAGTTATTTCAATTTCAGTTCAAAAGTTTTACTTGTTATTTCAACTTTATCCATAATAATAAAACTTTTAGAGTGAAACTTAAACTATATATGAAAATTTTGAGGAAAATGATTACTTTAGTAAAATTTTAGGGAGCAAAATTGAAATTAACTTTAATTTATTTTATTTATTATTATGTTTTTTTTATGAATATTTAGGTTTATTTGAATTGATAGATTAAAATGTTTTATTAAAATTTGTATTATTGTATTTTATGAATTGTAATTCATTTTAAGGTCAACTAATTTATAATAATATGTAGACTATATTTGAATATCAATAAAATGATGTAAGCCTAAAGTTTTTAGTTTAAATTTATTATTTTAAATTAATTTTTATTTTAAACTTAAAGCCCAAATGATAAAACCATAGAAAACCGAAACCAAAGTAAAAACCCAACCAAAACCAAAATCAAATGGTTCTAAAAACCTAAAAACCGAAATATTGATTTTACCGGTGCACACTCTTACTAAAAATGTACCGGTGCTCCTTCAAATGGTGGTGGGGGTGCACAAGTTGAGAGGGTAGGTATCGTCTAGGTAAAACAAGAAAAGCCACTGCAAGCCATGTAGGTAGCCTGGTCCGATTCATCTCCAGCTCCCCAAAAGTGAGAACTAGACGATGCATAACTTGTCTTTTTACATCTTATTTTGTTTTTGGGTGGTGTTTTTTTTCTTTTTCTTTTAAAAAAAATTACGCATTGTGATTGGGTGTTTACTTGGATAGTTTTAGATATTTTAAGAAACACGTGTACCAGAGTTTTTAGTGCATTCTTTCTTGTTTTATCAAATCACTCATTTTGTATTCTATTTTTCATATAACTTGTGAAATACTCTTGTATATACATATATAGCATATGTGTACATCGTATGCGTATGTTGTACGCCTGTATAGCATGTGGAGCATGCTTGAAATCAGTCCAAACTAATCCTTTGGACCAACCCTTAAACAATCTGGCTATTGATCACCCGTATTTGAATAAATATACTTGAAGAAACCTCCGAATAAACTATTGAAGAACGAGATTAAGAAAATCTCGTCGTGTGGAGATTATCAAGGTCGAAAGGCGCATGTAGTGTGTATGTGGTTTAATCCTGTTCGGGGGGTCATTAGTGTTTTTGTGAAGAATTTGTTTTTAAGATGAAACGGATGTTACCACTTTCATCTTAAAAGAAAAGTTGCATTTGACGTTTCTTGCGGTTTATCAGGCATATGTGATGATTGATTAAAACCTTCATATAGTAGGACAACAATTCTTGTCATGACATGAAAGTAATTGAGATTTGGATAGTCATATGTTTGATAAACAGTTAATGTTTACATGTCTAATCCATTTATTTAAATAAAAAGACCTATTTTTAAATTAAAAATGTCAATCCACCAACTTGTTTTCAACCTTTTTAAGTTTTAATACATTCACAACTTAACTTCAACCCGATATCCCGTTTTACTCATTTAGATAAATGGATTAAAATGTCGTGTTCAGGTTACATGATTTTAAGGTAGTCTGAATTAGAGTCCAAATATTCAACCCGAGACCCATTTAACTGGATGATTGTCACCCCGAGTGTATACTCATAAGTATCAAGGTGACCCAACAACCTTTAAAAAACAACGACATTGATGATACGAGCTTCAAAACCTAAATCAAACGAGGTTTGCACTTTGTTTGCAAAGTTTAATTAAATGAAATGAGATTAGGTTCTGAGAATTCTTGATCAAAAATGTTCCCTTACCTAGCAAAAGTATAATAACCTGAAAATGATGAATGCTCATAAATCATAACAAAAAGAAAGTGAAATAAAGGACCAATGCAGCAAGCTTTAACGCGCTTTGGTCTTTTTCTGTTCTTGTAGATGTACTGCTGCGCATATCTTCTTCCAGGATCGGATCACAATGAGGGAAGGTATCCAAATCCAAAACGAATTCATAATGACGTAATAAAAATAATAGTAATACGCGCTTGCAGCAAAGTTGTCACCTTCCAGAAAAGATGTTATGAAATACACAGCTGTTCCATAGAGTTGTCCAAGAGCAATAGCTATCTGAAGCAAGTGACTGTATGATTTTCTTGTGGCTATAGCATACCTGTTGTAAAACCCACCATGACATTAAACTCTTATTTACTTGAGATATACAGTTTCAGTACTGATTTTAAGTAGAATATTGTCGACTAGTAGTGACGCTCGTTCTATAACAATCTACATAATCAATAAGACAGTAATTATAATAGTTTCGTCATTGAAAGTTTTTAACTTTTATAATTGACAATATTAATTAACAAAACTGATGTTAAAAAAGTAATGAAAAGTATACGTACGCAGCTAGAATGCAAGCTGGACCCTCCAGAACTGCTGTTATTCCTTCAACAGCAATTATTGCTGAATCCCTTCCAACGTATCTGGAGTCACCTTTGCTGTATTCTTTCCCTGTCAGTTGTAAATAAACACATTCAAATTGATCTTACAATTATTAAAACACATACAATGCAGATGAGTATGTCTACAAAACAGTAAGTATATCAAGAACTTACAAACTTCAGCAAGGTAAGTAGGATTCTTCTGCTTAAAAAACTCAGGGGTGAAAACAAAATAACCCTCGAGGATCATATGGGTGAGGCCAGTGAAAACCCACCAGCACATGAGAATTTTGTCTACTTTTGATATTTTAGGAAACCAACCTGTCATGACATTATAATAACAAGCTTACTAAGGGCTAGAAATCTTATTTCACATGTAATAGAGTTAACATAAGATGGTGTAATATGTAAATGTGTTACCGTGTGTGTGTGTGAGAGAGAGAGAGAGAGAGAGGTCATTCCAAATAAATTGCTCCAAAGAGTTAAATGCATTACGCGATAGTCTCGTAAAATTTTGAGATTATAGTTTCCGCAAATAAGTAAGAAGTTATGAGTCCTAAATAAGTAAAAGACCAAAAGCCTTCAACAGTAACTTGACGAATTAAAAATTGGTCACCTACACTAATGAATGCAAGGACAACCTGTCTGAAATAGTATCTGGCGTTAAATGCATGCAGCACCTTATTAATTCACGATAGAAACTAAAACTTTGAAAGATCCATAAAAGAATGAGACTTAACATAAATATGTTACAACAACATGTTGCTTTCATCAGACTATCATTATCTCCATTAGCCAAAGAAGTATGCCTTCCCGATTCAATTTGTCTTTATATTAAATTAGTTAGTCGAGGGCGGGCCTTGGATCTGGGACCTTAAAATCATAGGTTAACCTACCGTACAAAATGTGCAGTAAGGCTGTGTACATCAGATCGTGAAACAATCTGGCCACTCCAAGAACCCTGAGCAAAACATGAGCTAAGTCAAACAATCACTTAGCCCCTAATAAATGAGTTGCTCATACATCAAGATTAATATGATTGACCATGAAAGTCAAGCTACAGCTGCTAACACCTTTGATATTTCTCTACAGTAAAAGGTGTCACTATATAGCACCGACTTCAGATGGCAAACAGGTTAATTATGAATTTCAAAAGCTTTCTGGATCTTAAACTCGAAGCACAATATATAAACACATTGTCAGTGTTACAAACTTCAAAACCTACAGAAACTCCTACTAAAGGTTAATCCATAACCACCAATTCTGACCAAAAAAAAACTCACCATACAAAAATCTGACATCTGTTTACCAGAATTAAGCATGATTTATCAGCTATAAACCAACAGAGTTATTCAAATAACCAGTAAACACGCATCAATTGAATGGAGACAAAATACCTTAGTGACTGAATACAAATGCGCATATAAGTAACAAATTAACTGAAATTGTTGTAAATTGATTGATTACCGGCGAGGATCCAAACGAAGGAGATGACTAGAACGGAAGCAGAGCCATAAACACCGAGAATGGTGGATTGAGAGAGTATAATCGGAACATAATCCGGCAGAATCAGATCTTTAGGGACGAAAGGGTGAATCGATTCCGATGAGTGAACTCCGGTCATCGTTGTTTTACAGTAGAAACCGAAAGCACAAGTCAACTTCTTCCTCGAGGTTGAGTCACTCCGATTTAGATGGCTAAACTGTGTGTTGTGAAATGTGTATTTTTGGTCCAATTTCGACATTTTTATATAGCTTAATTACAGTGTGATATGTCATGTGTGTATGTTCATATTCTATTTTAAGGCAGGCATTGCATGTTACTATCTTGTGAATATGTTAAAGCGGCCGATTAACATCTTTACTTATGAAATATGATTTAAAATGGACGGATTTTATCACTATCTCAAAATATATAGAGGTTGCTTCCGGCAAAACTTATGGTTCAAATTCCCTTCCCGCTTTTAAAATACAAGTAACTTGAATATATATTGAATTACAAACACCTATGCCTCATGCCTTTGCATCTCGCCTCGACCCACATCGCTTAGAGAAGCGAGTAGCCAAGAATATACAAGTTATGGCCTTAAGGGGAGTGAAAGTAATTGTTGATTTGATACAATAAAGTTAAATACTTTGTGGTTCTTGTGGTTGATCATGAGCTTTCTATAACTAATTGTAGAGTGCACAAACCAAACAGGTTCTGGTTTTGTCAACAAAAGTCAAAATGAAGGATTTAGAAACCGAGTTGGAAACTCCTTCTTAAGGGGGTTTGAGAGCTGAGTTTTGAGTGGTTTAGGTCAGTAGGGTTATCGGTTTTGGATCTCAGCCCGGTTTTTTCCGCCTTTATTTCCAAGTGGTTTTAGGACCATGAGTATGAACCTCCCCTCTTATAACAGATCATGGACTTTCTGTAACTGATGATTCATAATTACATTGCTTGAGCACATGTGTACGGGTGCCCATATATACATACACACAAAGGTTTATAACCAAGTAGATTTTCAACAAATAAATCAGTTCATAACTATGCTATCTATTCTAACAGCTGAAGAAACACACATTTATAACCAATACAGCATAAACATTTATAAACGATAATATGCAGGACAATGGTTGAACAGCCTCAGTGTTGTCTTGATCATCAGATTAAACGGTTAAACCTTTTGCTCAAGGACTTCTCTAGATATGATCATATGGACTTAAAAGATTTACTTACAAAGTTTGTGATAGGGTCCAGATAACCAAGATCTTTACTTTATGGAAGGATTTTTAACAAATTACCAGACGGTCGCCTGCATTTCTGTAATTCATCCAACCAAAAATGTTTTTCTTTATGAGCTGTGTTGCAACAATATGAGTGCAGGGTGCTTGAAGACCTGTAAAATGAAAAGACTATAACCCAAATGGTTCATATAATCCATAATGTTGCACTGCAGCAAATTGAGTGCTTCACATATCTATAAAGCTAAGACCACAATAAATTCCCAAAAGGTGAAAGGGGTTTCTGTTGAATCTATGAATCACTTGAAATGAAAAGGAAACTGTAGAGCATGAACATGAAAGACACAGTGCAATAAAAACCAATAAGAAGGTGAATTACACAAATTTCTAGTATCAAAATCAAAAGTCAAAAACTTGAAATATAACATCACGAGTCAAATTACATCTCTCTTTGGAAATGTTTTCTGATAAAGTTTCAACAGTTCAGGGGCTTCCTTTTCATGCTTCTTTACAACCCACTTGAGAAATAAAGTTTCCGAATACATCAACCACTGACTCTGAGTATAGCAAAAATCATTTTTTTCTTCAATCAACCCTTTCTCTGCTAAATACTTATAAACCAAACACCTAGGAATAATCCTCTTTTCTAAGCTATAACACAGGACTATTGGCGATTGAACGATGTAACTTCTTTCCCAACCCATTGTATTCACAAGAAAATCCAAGATTCGAGTAATTTTATCCGTCGAAGCCATCATACACCCTGGATTTCTCTCAAATGCCATCAAAATCTCATCTTTAGACCAACCCCACTTCTTATAAAGCTCCACTTTCTTATTCCAAGTCACTTTGCTCATAGCCCTGAAAGCGTGAATCGCCCAAAGAAACTTCGATTTCGAAGGGTCAAATCCCATTTTCTTCACATCCCTAATAACTTTCCTAAAACTATCAGCAGATGTAAGGAAAGTCCTGGGCTGTTGTGCCAACATAGCTTTTATTCTTAATTCGGGAACCCCCGTTTCTAACAGCATTCGAATATTATCTTCTGCGTAAACTTGTAAATCGTAAGTTAAAGCTTGAGGGAACCTCTTAATGGCATTGATAACCTTATCATCTGACCCTAAAACAGTTCTCAGGTAATTAACAGATAGCAAAGCTGTATCTTGAAACTTTCCGCGTAAAATATTTCGCGGTCTAGTGGTCACAATTGCAACAAGATCAGCATTTGAAAACCCTAATGAATTCAAAATTTGGAAATTGGGCAAAAGGGTATTTTCAAGATCACACAATAGGAACTTGGGGTGGCTCGAAATCAATTTTGAAACTTGTGATTTGGTGAAACCTTGGCTATTGAGGAATGCAAGAACAGAGTCTGCATTACTTGGGGATTTTGATAAATCTAGACGTCTGGAGGCTGAAATTGCAGATTCTGGAGAAACCCCGCATGAATCGATGAGGTAAGTGACGGTGAATGAGTGTTGATTTGAAGAATGTGAAGTTGAGGTTGAAAATAGGGACGATTTGTAGGATGATGGTGATAACAAGCCATTGCAGCGTAGTTCGAGCTTGATGTGAGGTCTTGCGTGGGTTGAAATGGTTCTACAGATGAAATTGAATAACATTGAAGGAAATCAAGATTAAGGATGATGTGAATTTACCACGGCATATGGTTGATTTGTGACACAGCAGCACGCGATGAAGATTTAAATATGAACATCGAACAAGTCAAGCGCATCTCTTTCAAAGAAAACCCTAACCACAAGATTTAAATATGAACATCGAACAAGTCAAGCGCAAAACGCCAAAGCGACCGCTTCACGTACGCGAAGCGCACAAGTTAAAAAAAACGTACATTATTTATTTTCACTTATAAGTTATAACACATAAAGTGATAAAACACATTCTATAACAAATAAACACCATCGTATATAAATTTGAAAGACTATCTTAAGTAGCATATAATAAACGAGTAAGTAACTAATAATGAAGTGAAATTGTGGAAAGTGAAAACAAATCAAAAAACATTGTTGATTGCTCAAGTATTTCCAAAAGATCAAGGAACTAATAATAATAAAACTAGAAACCCTCTTCACTATCTCCATCATCAACATCAAGACCAAGTACCACATCTTTCCCGCATCTTCACTCACTCCAATTTCCTCTTCCATCTTTTCGTCTTCATCATCTTCATCAATTAACTCATGTAATTTATGATGTTGTACTTTGGGAGTAGCGGTGGTGGAATGAGCGACACCCTTTCCTTTAGATTGGTTCGATGTATTTGTTCTAGTATAATAAACCGGTTCGGATGCCCCAGAAGCTCTATCTACAACACGCCATGTTAAATCATCATCATCATCAAACACAATCTCTTATGATCTTTATCTTCACCATCCTCATCCATAACACTCATGACCCACTCATTACTTTCATCTATTTCTTTTAAAAATATAGGAGCAGTGGTGTCATTTTTTTGATGTCGCTTCAATGCACGATTAAACTTAACATACACCAAGTTATTTAATCGCTTCTGGGCTAATCAGTTTCTTCTCTTTGTATGAAGCTGCTAAATTTATTAATTTTAGTTAAATAATAAACTAAAAGTAAGATTATTAGTACTTAGTAGGATCTTTTAATTGACAACTTACTTGTTGAAAGACACTCCAATTTCTCTCACAACCCGTGGCATTACATGTGAGACTAAGAATTCGAATGGAAAACTTTTGTAACTCCGGAGCATCGCCCCCAAAGCTAGACCACCAATCTGCTATTAACAAATAAAACAAAACATAAATGCAAAAAGTATAATAGTTTGGTATATCATTAATCTTAGAATTTATTTTTATCTGGAATTCTTTTTTTTTTTTGTCTTATGGCCATTGGATTCCCAAAAAGACCTCTGCATTTTTATATAAATCCAACTGCCCACTGATTATGTCTTGAGTATATTCATCAGGAACTAATCTTTCAATGTAATCAATCACACCCCCCATAATCTCTCTAGTGTTTGCTATCCCTTCATTGTCATAATACATTTCAGGATTTAAAAAGAAACCCGCAGCGTGCAAAGGACTACAAAGTTGACATTCCCACCTTTTGTCAATAATTTCAAATGCTTTTGCGTACTCCTCTTTTTTGTTCAAAAAACTAGTTGCAATAGCATCCTTAGCCCTTTTCATAGATTCATATATATCCCTTGGCTGGCTTTTATCTCCATCAATAATTCTAAGAACTTTAACAAGTGGTCCACTCAACTTGAGAGCATATACAATATTTCTCCAAAATCTTTCTTGAAGAAAAGTACATGCTACTTTCTTTCCACCAGATTGGTTTGCCCACTTGCTATCTTTCCAATCATCAGAGACAATCATCTTTCGCAAAGTGTTTTTCTGTTTGTGCATTTGCGCTAGAGTGATGAATGATGTTGCGAAACGAGTCACCGCGGGTCTATGTAAATTTCTTTGATTTGTGAACCTTCTCATCATGTTCACAAGACTAACATGGTTATATATATAGGCATTCGTAAACACTGCATTTTTCAAACATTCCTTGATCTTTGGAACCTTGCTTATGTCTTCCAACATGAGATCAATACAATGAGCAGCACATGGCGTCCAATATAAGTGACGTCTTGAAGCTTCCAAGTATCTACCTATATAGAAAAACTAGAAAATTAATATCATACTAGTATAACATACTAAATTTTATCATATGCTTAATAAGTTACTTACCCGCCTTCTTGTAATTTGATGCATTATCTGTCACCACTTGCACCGCATTCTCCTCTCCTATTTCATCAACCATTTCTTCAAGCATTTTAAGCAATGCATGAGCATCCTTTGTAATCTCTGATGCGTCTATTGACATCACAAACACCGAGCCTTTTGGAGAATTGACCAAAAAGTTTATAATATCTTTCTAAACAGTGGAATCACGCCAACCATCAGATAAAATAGAACATCCTTTGATAGCCCATTCTTTTTTGTGATCATCCATTTCCATCTTGGTGTCATACACTTCTTTTGTAAGTAACGGCACCCTCACTTCATGCATAGATGGTGCTTGGAATCCCGTACCAAATTGGGCGACCGCTTCCAACATAATCTTAAAGCTATCATAAGTGGCGGCATGGAAAGGAATGCTCGCGTCATAGAACCACTTACATTCTCCCTACAAGCCTTGCCTCTCAATTCTTTTTTGCAAACTTCATTGATCGTTTGTTGCCTTCCTCCTTTTCTACCTTTAAGTATATCTTCAGGTTTAGGAGCGAAAAACATATCGATAGGTCCTTTTTGTCTTGGCTTTTTAGATGAACATGCTTGACTTGAACCCCCTGCTCTTTTGCCCTTCGTTACCACACACTCCTCCTCCTCCTCTTCATCGCCCAAATCAAAATCATAAGCCGTAGGGTCCATTGCTTGTTTATTTTTGGCTTTTTTTAACATAAAATTTCTCATCTCTTCACGCACATGTGTGGGACACTTGAGACATCCAAGCACATTTCTAAATCCATCTATTAAGTGTTGCTTTAACCGGTACACCCCTCCGGTTGTTGGTTTTCCACAAAAGTTGCACGTCCATCGATTTTTGTTTGTGGGGTCATGTAAGGCCCCGCTCCCGGGACGCTTACAGTTAGTCAATCATCATATAAAACATATAAAATTCATCATTTTGCAACGGAAATTTAAACTTTTCATTAACAATTAAAAACATGTCAAAACATCATATCTTTAAATTACATCATCAAAAATTGTATTAATACAATATCATCTCAAAATCTGAATGTCAGACTCAAAACATTCTAAGTAGCTTATGCATCCATGTCTGCACCTCCTCAACATCAAACGGTTACCTGCCAACTATTATGCATACAAAAAGTCAGCGACGCTGCGTGAGTTCTAATTTAATAATAAAATACTTTGTGTTACGTTAAAACATATCCTTTACTTTCGTTCGTGATCACACATCATACGTACAACTAGATAATAATTATTATCTTCATCATCGTTCATCATCATTCGTTTTCGTACGTTCATTCGTTTACATCTTTACTTTCTTTGTGAATCCTTCCATAAGCTAAACCCCCAATATTGTGCACGAAGCTGGTACTTTATCGGGGCCTGTAAACAACCCTTAATCATTGTGAACGAAGCAGATACATTGTGCACAAAGCAGATACATTCCATACATTGTGCACGAAGCAAAATACAGTACCGGGGTAAGCGACAAGGATTCCATCATTCATTACTTTCATTTTCATCATTCGTTATCTTTCACTTTCCTTACATAATACTTTACGTACATAAGCATAACACACCATGTAAAGTCATATCATATACATAATATAGAACAATCACCATCATACAATGCATACATACCATAAACAAGCATAAGCCACCATAAAACCTTATTTCTTAACACTTAAGCTCTACTTCCCAAAATTCCAGAAAATCCTAAGTCCCAAAAGAAATGCGGATGAACTTAACAAATGCGAATGAACAAATGTGGATGAACATACTCAAAAAATATTCTAAGTGTCCCAAAGAAATGCGCATGAACACTGTAGCAAATGCGCATGAACAAAACAAATGAAAGTCTTTAGAAAATATTCTAAGTGTCTAGGGAAGTGCGCATGAACCAAATGCGGATGACTGAAGAAAATGCGCCTGAACACTGTAGCAAATGCACATGAACAAAACACTTATGCGAATATTCAAATCTAAATACGGATGAACTAAACCAAACTGCAGTTGCAACTTATGCTATATTCAGTTTCCAATCCTCATTCTTACACATTCTTAGCATAGATCTAGCATGCTAAACACTTAGAACATACTAAACATCATACACATCTAAGAAAAACATCCAAAAACATATACCAACAACACCAGGTCGCACATCATGTTAAAATTCATGGTTTGGTTTAGAAAAACCTTCTGCCCAGTATGCATAACAGCCCTAAACACGTAGAAAACCAGTAAAAGAAGGGATCTAGAACTCACCTTGAACAGCTTTCGAGTAGAACACCTCAAACCCAAGAACCCACTTGAAGTTCCAGCACTTAAAACACACAAAACGAGCACTAAACATATGGAACTCGGTCCAGAAGCTCAAACCCAGCTGAAAACCGAGAAGAACACCTTGAAATCTTACCTTTTGAAGATTTTCTTGCACTTTCTCTCACTAAAACCGGTTGAGAGCTTCTCTTTCTCTCTAGAACCGAAGGTTGCAGGAGAGAAAATAGGTGATGGGCGGCCATACCTCTTTTAAACCCCACTATATGCAAGTTTGGCCCTTGCACGCTTTTAACCCCTTGCTTTTAAAATAACTTTCTATTTGCTCCTTTACTTTTTTTTTCTTTTTTTTTCTGAAATTTTCGGGTGTTACAAGTCCACCCCCCTTATATAGGTTTCGTCCCTGAAACCTATCACTCCTTAAAGATATCTGGGTAGTGCCATCTCATTTCTCCCTCTGATTCCCCAAGTGGCCTTCATTACTTCAATGCAACAACCATAGCCGCCACTTTAGAGAACCTTTGGATAAATCTCCTGTAGCAACCCACCAAACTCAAGAAACTACGAATCTCAGATGTCGTCCTTGGAGACTTCCATTGCATCACTGCCTCAACCTTTGTCAGGTCTACCATAATCCCTTCAGGATTAACCACATGACCCAAAAGCTGAACCTCGCATAACTAGAACGCACACTTGGAGAACTTGGCGTATAGCTTCTCCCTTTGAAGCGAATCTAGCACTTCCCAGATGTGACCGACATGTTCCTCTTCGCTCTAAGAATAAATCAGGATATCATCGATAAACACAATCATTGATTTATCCAACATCGGCCGACACATCCAATTCATTAAATCCATAAAAGCGGTTGGCGCGTTGGTTAGACGAAAGACATTACGAGGAATTCGTAATGCCCGTATCGCGTTCGAAATACGGTCTTTGGAATATCTTACTCTTTAACCTTTAGTTGATGATAACCTGATCGGAGATCTATCCTTGAGAACCAACTGGCACCTTGGAGCTAACCAAACAAGTCATCAATCCTCGGTAGTGGATACCGGTTCTTCACCTTTAACTTGTTCCACTCACGGTAGTCGATGCACATCCTTATGCTACCATCCTTCTTCTTCACAAACAAGACCGGAGCACCCCATGGAGAGATACTCGGTCGGATGAACCCCTTATCCAGTAACTCTGGCAGCTGAGTCATTAATTTCTTCATCTCGGAAGGAGCTAATCGATACGGTGCCTTGGCAATAGGTTGGGCACCAGGTATCAATTCGATCTGGAACTCGATCTCGCGTTCCGGTGGCACACTTGATAGATCCTCCGGGAATAAGTCTAGGAAGTCACACATGACCGGTACGTTGGGCCATCGTGGTACTGACGCATCCGCATCTTTCACCTAAGCCAGGTAGGCACTACATCCACACCTCGTACACTCCTCTGCCACAACCATCGAAATTGCTTTCGGGACCGCACTAACTCTATCGCCGTAGATTGCCACCAGCTCCCATCGGGCGCGGTCAATAGAATCATCTTCTTACGACACACGATGCTTGCCACATTGGCTGCTAGCCAATCCATCCCTAGAACTACATCAAATCCGCCTAGGGGCACCATGGATAATTTAACAGGGAACCTATGGCCTTTCTATTCTATCATAGAATCCTCTAGGGCATCATGTATCCTAGTGGACTTACCGATAGCAGTTTCTACATCGAATGGCTCATCAATCTTTCTACTCCTAACGGGCCACTTATCATAAAAGACAGCAGAATTAAAACTCCTACTAGCACCAAAATAAAAAACAGAGGCACAAGTTTAATTTACTAGGAATGTACCTGGCACGACGTCGGGGTCCATCCTAGCCTCCTCCAGGGTCATAGTAAATTCCCTGGCTTCGGCCCTCTGCCCTTCCTTCTTCTTCTCAATCCCCTTCCTGCCCCGAAGTTCTCAGCCCTCGGCTTCTTGCAGTCTCTGCTCAAATGCCCTGCTCCACCGCAGTTATATCATTTCACCCCTCTACAGTCCCTCACCCTATGGCCCTCCTTTCCATATTTAAAGCAAAGATTCGATCCCTACCTACAATTCCCTACATGCTCATTCCCGCACTTTCTGAAGGCCTTCTCTCCCCTGTTATCGCATTCCGATCATCCACTCTCATCTTCTTACCTCCTGCCACAAATCCCCCATCATTATCCCGCTTCCCATTCCCATTCCTACCATTGTCCCCCTTCTTGTCCACATCCATCATCGCCACCGCCTCTTGCTCGTCATACAGTCTCCCCGCAAGATCAACCACAGACCTAAACGTACCTGGCCGAGCAGCGATCAAATGTCGGCGGATATCCGTCGGCAAACCCTAGATGTATCTCTTTATTTTCAGGGACGCAGGTGTCACTTGCTCTGGCACCAGCCTAGCCATTACATTAAACTTAGTCGTGTACTGTTGGTGTGTCATGGTTCCCGCCTCCAACTGCAAGAACTCCCTCTCGACCTTATCGAGCTCCCTATGAGGACAAAACTCCTCAATCACCAACTTCTTCAGCTCGCCCCACCTCATCCTCCCAATCGCCCTACTACCCTCGGCCTGGACAACGTTGTCCCACCAACATAATGTCGAATCCACAAACGAGTGGGTAGTAAACTTCACCTTCTGATCCTCTCGACACTCGCTGATATCAAGTACCGCCTCCATCTCTCTCACCCATCGGTGAGCAGCAGCATCATTTACATTCCCATCAAATGTCGGGGGCTTGCATCTCTAGAATGCCCCATAGTAAAACCCCTTTACAGTTTCCTGCGCTGCTTCCTCCTCCTCGTTGTCACTAGAAACAACCATCTCAGTCTCTGATTTCTCCCTATCTCTTGAACCTCCTTATTCGCCCTCTCGCCTAGCGGCATTCTCCTTCTCTTGTTTCTCCTTCTTCTCATTTTCCTTCACCACTCTAATAACCTTGGTTATTACAGACGGCAGGATCGTCTGCATGACTTGATGAACTTCCTCCTTTATTGCCTCCTTCCTTGAGGTCCTCAGATTAGCACTCTCAACCTCACCGTCATGGTGATGAGGCTCGAGCTCCTCAGGAGCCATTTCGGCAGTCTTAGCCCTGTTCCTTGTGGCACCTTGTCCAACACCATGTCCACCACGACCTCCACCTCAAGAAGCCTTCGAAGATCTACCACCAGCCATCTCTAAACACTACAACATTCAAACACCAACACGGTCATTCAAGGTAATAGCTCAGATTATGTCAAGTATAGTAAGTCCTTAATTACAGTGGTCAGGTGTGATTAGCCACTTACTTTAATCTTCAAACTCCAAGCATTTCCTATCAAGACTACATCAGTATCCAAATCTACAAAAAGGCATATAATACACATAACACGCGCACATAATTCCCTTTCATTAACCTTCATAAAACGTTTATATAAAACATTTACCTGCAGACATGTAGCTACTAAGACTGGCATCCCTTTCCTTTTCGTCCTATTCTTAGTTTAAGTTTAGGTTTTTGAAAATATTTTACCCAATTCTCTTCAACTTTGGCTCTGATACCAACTTGTAAGGCCTCGTTCTCGGGACGCTTACAGTTAGTCAATCATTGCATAAAACATATAAAATTTATCATTTTGCAACGGAAATTTAAACTTTTCATTAACAATTAAAAACATGTCATTACATCATATCTTTAAATTACATCATCAAAAGTTGTATTAATACAATATCATCTCAAAATCTGAATGTCAGACTCAAAACATTCTAAGTAGCTTATGCATCCATGTCTGCACCTCCTCAACATCAAACGGTTACCTGCCAACTATTATGCATACAAAAAGTCAGCGACGCTGAGTGAGTTCTAGTTTAATAATAAAATACTTTGCGTTACGTTAAAACATATCCTTTACTTTCGTTCGTGATCACACATCATACGTACAACTAGATAATAATTATTATCTTCATCATCGTTCATCATCATTCGTTTTCATACGTTCATTCGTTTACATCTTTACTTTCTTTGTGAATCCTGCATAAGCTAAACCTCCAACATTGTGCACGAAGTTGGAACTTTATCGGGGCCTGTAAACAACCCTTAATCATTGTGCACAAAGCAGATACATTGTGCACGAAGCAGATACATTCCATACATTATCCACGAAGCAAATACAGTACCGGGGTAAGCGACAAGGATTCCATCATTCATTACTTTCATTTTCATCATTCGTTATCTTTCACTTCCTTACATAATACTTTACGTACATAAGCATAACACACCACGTAAAGTCACATCATATACATAATATAGAACAATCACCATCATACAATGCATACATACCATAAACAAGCATAAGCCACTATAAAACCTCATTTCTTAACACTTAAGCTCTCCCTCCCAAAATTCCAGAAAATCCTAAGTCCCAAAAGAAATGCGGATGAACTTAACAAATACGGATGAACAAAGTAAATGCGGATGAATATACTCAGAAAATATTTTAAGTGTCCCAAAGAAATGCGCATGAACACTGTAGCAAATGCGCATGAACAAAACAAATGAAAGTCTTCAGAAAATATTCTAAGTGTCTAGGGAAGTGCGCATGAACCAAATGCGGATGACTGAAGCAAATGCGCCTGAACACTGTAGCAAATGCGTATGAACAAAACACTTATGCGAATATTCAAATCTAAATGCGGATGAACTAAACCAAACTGCAGTTGCAACTTATGCTATATTCAGTTTCCAATCCTCATTCTTACACATTCTTAGCATAGATCTAGCATTCTAAACACTTAGAACATACTAAACATCATACACATCTAAGAAAAACATCCAAAAACATATACCAACAACACCAGGTCACACATCATGTTAAAATTCATGGTTTGGTTTAGAAAAACCTTCTGCCCAGTATGCATAACAGCCCTAAACACGTAGAAAACCAGTAAAAGAGGGATCTAGAACTCACCTTGAACAACTTTCGAGTAGAACACCTCAAACCCAAGAACCCACTTGAAGTTCCAGCACTTAAAACACACAAAACGAGCACTAAACATATGGAACTCGGTCCAGAAGCTCAAACCCAGCTGAAAACCGAGAAGAACACCTTGAAATCTTACCTTTTGAAGATTTTCTTGCACTTTCTCTCACTAAAACCGGTTGAGAGCTTCTCTTTCTCTCTAGAACCGAATGTTGCAGGAGAGAAAAGAGGTTATAGGCGGCCATACCTCTTTTAAACCCCACTATATGCAAGTTTGGCCCTTGCACGCTTTTAACCCCTTGCTTTTAAAATAACTTTCTGTTTGCTCCTTTACTTTTATTTTCTTTTTTTTTTCTGAAATTTCCGGGTGTTACAGGTCAACCGTTCCATATTTTGTTCCATATTTTCTACTCGGGTCGCCGATATAAGTTGCATTTGTAGTATCGACACCCGCTTCACCTCTATCAACGTCCATTTAACTAGAATTGAAAAAACTTAATACATTTAATATCAAAATAAACTAATTAACTAAACTAGTTCAACAAAGTCAAAACCCAAAAGAAAAAACAAAAGACAAAATATACAAGAAGCTAACAGGCTAACAACAAATGAAAAAAGAATGAACAATTGGGCATAAACATGAAGTTTGAACATAAAAGGCCAACAATCCAACGTAGATTGTAACAAATGAAACTATGAAAGTATAAACTAACAATCCAACAACAATTCAACCAAAGTATCGTAAACGGAGGAGTGGAAGACAAGTCACACAACATGTAAATCATAATTCTAAACTTAAATATGAATAGATCAGAATGAAAGCCAACATAATTGTAATATCTTTATGTTATGAAATTGACAAATTGTAACTTAGTAATAAAAAAAGATAACTCTAGTAAATTAAAATTGTAACAACTAACAACAAACATATCATAATTCTAGTAAAGAAGATCAAAAAAGTGGATCATAAACTTCTGAAATTGACCCCAATGGCCCGAACAGGATCATAGTGAAGCAATCGCCGAACAACAACACAGAACCGAAACAGAAGTCGGAGGGGGGGGGGGAGAGGGTGTTCGCACTTGTAATCAGTCGCCAACTTGGTAAAACCGAACAGGAACACAGTGAAGCAGGTGGGTTGCCGCGAATTGGATAGCGGGAGAGGAGAGATCGTTACTATTTTTTTTTGATTTTGGGCCATAGCAAAAGCAATAGACTAGTCCATTTTGCTATTAAAAATGTTTCTAGCCCAACAGGCCTTGTGATGTAGAAGAAGCTATCGCTTCTTCGCTTCAGCGTTTCAACAAAAAACGTCCAAAGCCATCGCTTCTTGTACAGCTCTCGCATTGTGTTACTAAAAGCGATTGAAGCTGCGCTTAAGGTTGCATTGCACCTAGGCGCGCTTTTTAAAACCAAGGTTACACTTACTCTAAAATATTAATGAACTTTTACTATAACTAAACCAATGAGAGTTTAACTTTATAAATACATGATTGACTAGCTACATATATCTAAAACAAGTTAATAGGTCATCGTAAATGCACCAATATTATTATTTTTATTTTATAATTGTTTTGATATAAGGTTTTTCAAACATACTACTTTTAACATGAATTTATGTATCTTACATTACGTAAAATATTATTTTTAATTACATTCTATTTAATTGTGATAAAATTATAATAATAGAACACTTCAAAGTGAAAAAAATACAACATAAGGTTTAAAAAACTAAAAGAAAAACGTGAAAAACTAAAAAAAAATTCTTTATTAAAATATAATAATCGATGGAAAATCTTGATACTGTTTTATAGGAAGTATTTAAACATATATAACTTTTTTTTAGAGTTATTATATGATAATTTAAAGAAATTTCTTTATCTAATTTGGCAAAAAATAAAATAAAATATAAAGTAAAAACCTTTTTTCAAAACTCATACAGATAATACATATTCTAAGAAAATAGTTAAGAAAATGTAAAGCAATGTTTTTAATTAGAGTGGTTTTTAATTCTTTAGTAATAGTAAATGAAGCATTAAAGTAGGCTATTAATTAATGATTGATTAGCCAATGAATCTTAGATCAACTGGTTTAGGAGGAGGCACCTTATGACTTTCTAAAGTGGAGGTCATGGGTTTGAGTCTCACTAGGTGCAAGATGCTCCAAGTGGGCCAAGGGTTTTATCACAGTGGGCCTTTGGGTGGTGGGTTTCCCTTGGAATGGTGGGCGAGCCGGGTCACCAGCGCTGTCTGTGTTCGCAGGCGTGGGTGACCTTTCGCCAATGGGTTTACCCGGGTAACCGGGCTTAAAAAATTATTCGTTGGCCGTTAAAAAAAAAATAAAAATTTAATGATTGATTAGGTAATGATTATAAAGTAGGCTATTAGTAGATTAGGGTATAAAGAAAAATACCCTAAAACTTAAAGTAAAATAAGATTTTTGTTTTTATGTTTGTTCAAAATAATCATTTTAATTTTAAAGTTAAAACTTTTTTATTAGTTAATTAGTTTCAATTTTGTTTCGATTAAACGTATATAAAAATACAGTAATAATTTTTCTGTTAACTTAGAGTCAAAAGACCAAATATCATAGTATATAAAATTAAAAAGAAAACTCCAAATATTTGTGGTCTCATTATTCTCATCATTGTCTAAAATAGCTGGTCATCACCATTGTTAGTTTTGAAATAGACCCGCAATCATGAAGTCACCAAAGCCACCATCATCATCATCGCCGCCCATCGCTTGCCTTCCCCATGCGTTCTAGTTCACAATTTTCCCTTATTTTTCGTTATTTTTCACCAAAAAATCATGGACCCAAAAATCAAATGGAGATGCTAAATGCTCACCACAAGGGGCTTGGATCTCAATCGGCTTGAATAAGGATGAAGTGGTTGTGGCGATTTTTGGTGGTTACAAGTCAGGTTTGTAGTCATCTATGTGTTGGTGGTTTTTTAATCTAGATGATACGAATGTGAAGGTTGTCTTCTACTGTAACACTCCTGAAAGTTCGGACCTAAAGCATCCACTGGACAGTCTGGGTTCGAGGAAAACAACCTCTAAAAATGGGTCTAAGGGGCGGGAACCCCTGGACAGTCTAACTTATTTTGTATATTAAGTGACTCGAATCTACCTATTTAATCATATGAAATTATATAAATTAACCTAATATTTTAATGAATAATAATTTATAGATTCTAGTATAACTAATACGATGATCATGCACATATGTTTGAATATAGAAATCTTAAATTTTAAAAAATAGCTATTATACCACTAGGGGTGTAAACGAGTCGAGCCGAGCCCGAGCTCGTGTAGGCTCGAGCTCGGCTCGTTTTAGTTTTAGAAAACTCGAGCTCGAGCTTGGCTCGGTTATAGTTTTATTTCTAGAGCTCGAGCCCGCCTCATAAAAAAAATATCAGGCTCGAGCTCGGCTCGAGTTCGGTTCATTTATTGAAAAATTATTAAATTTTTATTTTTTTATAATTACTTTGATATTTTTTATAATCAAACTTTTTATATATAACATAATATATATTATTTAATTATTTTTATCATAATAAAATATATAATAATATGATTTATGTAAATATATATTTATATATATTAATATGTAAATAAAAAATTATATAAAACAAAAAGCTCGTTTAAGTTCGCGAGCCGGCTCGAGCTCGATGTCTAAAGCTTCGGCTCGAGCTCGTTCAGTAAACGAGCCATGATGTGAGCTCGAGCTCAAGCGCGGGCTCGTTTAAGCTCGGCTCGATTCGAATTTTTTTCGAGCTGATCCCGAGTATTTTACGAGCCTGCTTGTTTGAAAAAATGATAAGCATTGTGTGTACGCAATAAATACGTAAATTACTTGTAGTTGTATTCCCTCGATAACCCTTGAATTCCCTTTGATTTACATTCCCTCCTTTCACTTTCTTCAAAACGGTGCAAGTATAAACATCGATGCCATTGTTCAGGTAGAAAACCTTCACTGAAACCAACTCTCAGACCACCGTTTCACCGCCGCCACCGCCCCTTCTCCGACCAAAATCTTCAACATCGTACTCATTTCCACCATGTCACCCGCAGTCGGAGAGTTTTTCCCTCATTCATCGTCATCATCGTCCGCACAGCGTTCCTATTTCCAAAACCCTAACCCTAGCATTCAGAAACACCCTACTGATTCAGGTATATTCAATACTAGTTTCAATCACATGAATTTCAGTGAACTTGATATTGATTGTTCGAAGGACGCGGCGGCCGCCGCTCGTCCGTCGAGGAGGAAGGTAGCGAAGGTGAAGAAACATTCAGTGAGTTCAAAACATGTTAATAGTACAGGTAAAACTGTTGATTTCTTGTTTAATGCGAGTAATGGTGTATCGGTGAGTAATCCGAGTTTAGGGAAAACTGTAAGTGGTGGTGATGGTGAGTCTTTGGATCTTAATATGTTGCATTTTACTATGGGATGTACTAATAATAGCAGATCGGCTAATAAGATGGGTTCAGAAGAGGTGCAGAACAGTGGCTATTATTTCCAGTATGGTGATTTAAAATCTGCTTTTAGTGCTGATATAACCGCTGACACCAGAAAATTTTGTGAAAATGGTGCTGAAAAGTTTGGAAAACTCAATGGTTTGAGTTTTGTGTTTGGTGCAAATATGGACAATGGTGTAACGAAATCGAATACAAGCAAGTTTGGTGTAGGAGTGCATGTTGATGAGAGTGGATGCAATGGTACAGAGGGAACATCAGGTACTGATGGGTTTATGAAGGTCAATAACTTTACAACTGAGGCTGATTCCCTTTTGGCTAGTTCTATATCAGGCTTGAATCTTGGAACAGGGGAACCGAGTGATGTTGCACCCTCGATGAGAAATGATAATCCCAAGACAGAGGAGAATAATGCACCAGATAGCAAAAATTCTGTAAATTTGGACTTTGCCTTTACTGCTGATCATAGAGATATTCAGACAGATATGAATTGCCATAAAGAAGAATCCAAAGAGAAGGTTGACAAGCTGGCTTCTGATGTAAAGGTGAAGATGAAATTGGTTGCCGACTCGGTTTTTGGTACATCTGGGAATTTAGGAGCAGCAACTGAAGGGTTGGGAAAGAATATTTTCAGGATGGGTTCGACTGAAGCAAATTCTGGTGGTAATGTTAACGGACTTTTTCATATTGGGAATCAAAGTCAAATCAGGTCCAGCTGCAAGGGAAGAAGGAAACACAATAAGCTGAAGAGTGAAAGAGCAGGAAGCGGTGATCACTTGAAGAAACAAGACAATAATGTAGATTGTGCTCGTGATGGCAACTATAGTTTTATTTTTGGAAGCCATTTAGGCAATGCTTCTGGTGACACCCGCAATCTAAAGCCTCTGACGAGGCAAGGACATCAAACATCCATGACCCCACAAAAAGTAATAATGTGAATAACGATTCATATTTCTATTTCAATAATTTCTTTGTGTTTGGAAGTGAGAAAAGAAACACATCAAGCGGCAGATCAGATGATATGAACTTGAATCAGTGTAAGGCTGCTCAAAAACTGATGAGGTTAGTAAGGTCTCAGCATCAGATGAAATGGGAAAGAGTGACACAGTTATCAAAATGCAGAATCAACCGATTAATAGAAATGAGAAGAATTCAGAAGATGGTCAGTGTTGTCAAAATCAACTGAAGACTGAAGCTGAATTGAATAAGGAGACTGTTCCAATTCCATCTTCATCATCATCTTCAGCTATAGACCTTGGGTTTGTTCCCAAAGTTCATTATTCAGAAGCACCTCCAACCAATGAATCTGGAATAACTAATAACTTCAACTTTTCAAGTAAAATTGATGTATCTGGAACCTTTTTTACAGGCTTCAATACACCAAATATAAATTTGGCAAGTTCCTTCACATCAGATATGTTTCCTGGTTTAGGTAAGAAGTTGGAATTTAGTAAAAGCAATTCTGTTGGTCAAAGAAAACTTAAAAAGACCAATGCAAAATTAAGGAACCAAGCTAGGAATCGTCAGCAGGGTGGTCGTAATGTATCTAAAGAAGTCCCACTGCCGTTTGAAGAATCTTCTGGATGTTCACCAATGGATTTCTCTCCTTATGGTGGTGTTGAAAGTGTATCAACTTCAACTGACCCTGCAACCTCCCAGGTTAAAAATGAAGATGCTGTTGATACTACAGAGAACATTGGTGGAAACAACTTCTCATCATCGTCTGCCACGCCATTTGCTGACACTGATGTGTCGGCAAGACAACGACCGCAGCGGAAGAAATATATCATGAAAAGTGGTCAGGGTTTGAAATTTACAACTCCAAAGGTATCTCATGCACATGAATCTACTAGTGGGAAGCACACAAAGGCTTTAGATCAGGAAATATGTGACAATTGGCGAAAAAGGTTTTAATCTCAGCCATGTTGGATATTCAGAGTTGTATACTACATTAGTTTTGTTTTTGTGGGGGTACGTTATGTTATAACTTTACACTTAATTTGGTGCTTAATTTTTTTCAGGGGAAACCAGGCGTATAAGAATGGTGATTTATCAGAAGCTGAAGGTTGCTATTCAAAGGGTATTAGTTCAATACAGCATAATGAGACACCTGGCCTTTGTATAGAGCCTCTTCTTTTGTGCTATAGCAATCGTGCAGCTGCACGCATGGCTCTTGGAAGGTTGAGGGAAGGCTTAAAGGACTGTAGAATAGCTGCTGCGTTAGACCCTACGTTTGTCAAGGCCAACTTGAGATCAGCAAAGTAAGACTTTTATCTTTCTTCTGCATTATCTAGAAAAGATATCATTATCCAAATTGCTCGTTGTGCTTTTAGGTTTATACTTTTTTGAGCTATATGACATACTTTAGTTTTTCCTTGTTCCACACAGTATGTGTTGTTATCACTGTTCAAGTTAATTAATTATTTTGGGGGAATAACATTAAGGAATAAATGGAACAAAAAAAGGTAACATGACAAGTTATAGGAGTGTATGAAATCTTTTACTTTATAGAATCAATACTAAAGAATCTAAATAGGTAAAAATGATAATTCTATGAGATATATATTTAACTTTAGATATTAAGCTCATCAAAGTTACTAGCACCTATTACACTGCTACATCCCCTTTATTGTAGCTAGTCTGATGAAGATGATGAGTTGTTTAACTTATTGACATTTTGATCCCTGTTGTTGTTATTACAGGAGTTTCACCTCTTCTTTTTAAGTTCTAAACCATCCTAATATTATTCACAAGGCTAAATGAGAAATTCAAATATTTGACTGGACACTTGGACACATATGAGACGTTGCCAGAAATGTCCTAAATTATAGTCTTTCAGGAGCTTATTGCCTCATAGTTTACTTTACGAAGTTCATAGGTGTACATTAATATCTTGTGCTCTTGAGCTTAAATGGTGTTATTCTCGTTTTGTGCTGATTAAGGTTTAATGTAATGTTGTTTATGGGTAGTATTACTATGGAAGGTGCACTCTAGTGCAACAAAGGAGGTACTAGGCAATAGTCATATTATGAAAGATTCAGTTTCAATTTTTATTTATTTGTTTTCTGAGAGCTTCAAGGCTTCATTAGAACTTTCTGCAAATCAACGGCTATCATGTCTAACTGTTTCATTATTTCTAGTTGTCATTTGCTTCTAGGAGAGATAGAGGATGCATCATACAATTATAACAAGTGCTTGGAGTTTGAGAACATTATTTGTTTGGATAGACGACTTGCTATTGAAGCTGCTGATGGCCTGCAGAAGGCACAGGTGATTACATACTGTATATAGCTTCTGTCTCATAACTGTATTTCCAATTTGACTGCAATGGTACTGCCTTAAATATGTTTTGTATTTGGTGCCTTTAATGCCATTATGGACTTGAAATCTTATTCTTTCTTTAGATTGCGCATCGTAACATATCTATTTATCGGATTAAATTTTAAGAAGTACTTTTATATATTCTAACCGTGAAATCCTCTTATCGGCAGAAAGTTGCTAATTGTCTGAAGCAATCTGCAGAGCTTTTGCAACTGAAAACCTACGAGTCAGCAACTAATGCCCTGGGAATTATTGCTGATGCTTTGTCCTTAAGCTGTTATTCAGAGAAATTACTTAATATGAAAGGAGAGGCTCTCCTTGTGGTATGTAATATTCTTCATGATTAATAATAGTTATTGCTTATACTTCGTTGATTATTATAATTAATAATTGCTTTGCCATGATTTGGTCTTGTATGTAACAGTTGGGGAAGCATAAAGATGTGGTTCAATTGTGTGAGCAAACTCTGGAATCAGCTGAAAAGAATTTTGCAACTGAATCGAAGCTTTGGAGGTGGAACCTGATGTCTAAGTCCTACTTTCATCTGGGTAGGCTTGAGATAGCTCTTGACTTCATTGAGAAACATGAGCAACTGAGATCTAATGCAGATAAGTAATGCATATCATTTTATCATTTTAATAATTCCTGATGTTCCAATAAAAAAACTTTTTATTGATATTTTTTTATGTTGTATGGTGTGTAAGCAGGAGTGTGGACCCTAAGGAGTCACTAAATTCTTTGGCTGTTACTATACGTCAGCTTTTACTATGCAAGGTAAGACGTGCATTGCTTTTGTTATGCAACACAATTATTTATCAATGTAATGTGGATTGCAGAAGACATTATACATTTCGGACCTTTAATTTTATTTTGTTTGAAAAAAGTCTGTTAATACAAAGTTTATACCCTGCCTCTTCTGATTTTTTCTCTTTCACGTGACTTCTATTTTCGTTCGACTTTAGTTTTTTATATTATGTTATAGCCAAGTTGATAAAATAGTTTTAACCTAGACCTCATAGGTAGAATGAACATTTTTCATTGAACTAACCTGCTCATGGTTTTCAAACTTGAGAAGAGCAAAGTGTTTTTTCACCTGTTGCTTATCAAATGACTAAAAAAACATACATAGTGATGTATCTTTGCCAGTGTAATAAAATTTTAATTATTTTTTTCTTGGATTGATTAGAATGCTGGAAATGAAGCCTTTCAGAATGGAAAGCATACAGAAGCAATAGAGCATTATTCGGCTGCAATATCAAAGAGTATCGAATCACATTCATTTGCAGCTGTCTGTTTCTGCAATCGTGCTGCGGCACACCAATCGTTGGGTGAAATCATTGATGCCATTGGAGATTGTAGCACAGCTATAGCTCTTGATGGAACTTACTCAAAGGTATATGCATGTTGTTTTGGTGCTCTAATCTTTAGATCTAATTGTAGTTTAGATCATTTCTCTTTTCTCATGTTTGACTTATTCTGTCTCTAATAGCACACCAGGTCAAACCTTAAAGTTTATTGCTTTGTGTTATCATCAGGCACTTTCTAGAAGGTCAACCTTATGGGAAATGATTAGAGACTACAAACATGCAGCGGATGATCTTCAAAGACTCATTTCCATTCTTGAAACACAGTCGGGTGAGAATTCTCAAAAGTCTAATGGTAGTGTGAAGGATCTAAGAAGTGCTCGCCGCCGTCTTTCTTCTATTGAAGAAAACTCTAAAAACGAAAGGTCCTTAGACCTTTACCTCATTCTGTAAGTTCATTTTCTTTTGTTAATTTTAAGGCATCTTGTATTTTCTAGTTTTGAAGCAACAAGTTTTTTTTTCATTTTTATAAACAACCGTTTCTATTTATAAACGGTTCGGAACAGACGGTTTGGTTAATTTGGTTAACCATTTGTTAACCGCCGGCTTTGAATGTGGGTGGCTTTAAGCTAATTTCAATTTATAAATCCTATTATACTTGAGTCAAGTAAAATACTAGCAATCCTTTTTATTTATAAAGGAGAATAAGCGGCTACTAATATATCATTTAGGAAAAATTAAAACCAAATTTACTGAACTATTGGTTTTTTAATTGGTTTGGTTATTTTGCTTTGTTTATGATCTAGTTATTCAGTTTTTTGTGCTCACTTCTAGCAAAAAATGTTAATTGCTTGTTTTTAGGGGAATAAAACCTTCGGACTCTGCAGTGGAAGTTAAGAAGGCTTACAGGAAAGCAGCTCTCCGCCATCACCCTGACAAGGTCTTACTTTGTGTTCTATATGTTAAAAGAAATAAACTTTGAAAATTGAATATATATTTTTCACTTATTTTCTTGTCTAAGACTTTCTTCCTGCGGAGTTGTAGGCTGGTCAGGTGATTGCAAGAGCTGAAAGCGGAAGTGATGGAAAAAATTGGAAAGTGATTACTGAATCAATTCAAATGGATGCTGATAATCTATTCAAGATGATTGGAGAAGCATATGCTGTGCTTTCAGATCCCACCAAGGCCTGCATCTTTCTCCCTTCACATCCTTTTTCCTTTTTAAAAAAAAATACTTTAGCTTTAATTCAATTTTTTTGGGAAACTGTGCGAACCTATTACCGTAAAACTCACATCCCCCTACTAATACCTTGTTAACCAACGGGTTGGGTGAAATGCAGTTTGTGCTGGGTAGATGACCTTCAAGGGAGTGAAAGCTTGAGACCTCTACGAGAGGGACTTCAACACTTACCATTGCGCCACTCTCTTGTGGAGGTTATTTTCAGTTTAAATTTGCAATATTTTAACCTTGGGTTTGATTTTTCAGAGATCAAAGTATGACCTTGAAGAGGAAATGTGGGATGACACGAACACACATGCCTGCAGCAGTAGCAGTAGTGGAAGAGCATCTGACTTTTACAATTCTCCATTTGGGTCCTCCAACCGGAGAAATTCACACTATTCAGCGAAGACCTATGGTAAATCCCACCATTAATATTGGGGGGACTCGAGAAAGAATTACCATAACTCATATCCCCGCTGGTAAACCGTAAATCCCTAACGAAAAAATATTTTTTTGGTTCTTTAAAAACGGGATTAACAATGACTCCTGTCGTCTCCATGCATCAAGAAATGGTCATCTCTTCTCTAGGAGTTGAGTTACATAAGAAATAAGTTAGAGGTCATGGAATCTTTCAAACGGCCTACAATATATATACAAAGTGAAATAGATACTCAAGCAGGATGATCATTGAGGATCGTTCTTCCCATTTGTTGTCCATTAATTTTGTTGGTACTCATATACTTTGTATTTTTGTTGTAAAGTTACTTGATGGGCTATTGAAACAATTGAGGTGAAGTTTGTAATGTAATATTATTATAACAAGATCAAAACCACCACCACCACTCTTGGAGACAAGTTCAATCTTCCCCTCTGAAATGCATCAAATTGAGGTATTGAACGGTGCTTTACTTCGACCAAATTAAATCTGGGATTGGATAAAGAGTATCAGAACGTTGTCACGATTGCAACTCCCTTCGTTGAGGAATGAGGGTGAATGAGGTAGGGGAGACCGGGAGAGAGAAGTCGGCTAGTGGGTATTTTTATTTGAGGTCAATGGATTGGTGGCCAGAATCTACAGAAAAAAATGGGATGAAGTGTTCTATATGGGAGTGTAAATGAGTCGAGCATGCTTGCCTAACCTTGACTTTGATTTGTTTAACCTAGGGGTTGCAAGTTTAATAATGCTTGAGCTCGTTTTGAGCTTTTAGCCAGTCATTTTTTGATGGTTAATTAGTTAACAAGTAGCTCAGTTTGTTTACGGTTCTACTTGAATAGAAGTTATTATTTGTTTTGAATCATGTTTGTTCCTCGGTAAGTTCATAATTTGCGTTTGGTAATATGGGTTTTTGCTAACAAAGATAAATGTGGAGATGTAGTTCAAGCTTTAGGTTGAAAATTGAAAACTTAACGTAAGATGGTTTCATTAACATCTACACAAATCAATCTCTTTCTATATAGATGAAAGTTAAGAAAGTTGTTTATAAACAAAAAAAAATTGAAGATAACTTATTCACTGTTCTTATACATATGTTAAATTAGTTTATGAAAGGTATGAAATGACAAACCGATTAAAATATTTAATGATATCAAAAACTCAACTTTCTAATGATTGTATTATATACTAGGAGTGGCACTTGCGTGTTGCTATGTGGTCTTCTTGTCATGCTATGAAAAAATATTCGATGTTTACACCAAAAAACAAGAAATCAACAATTTGTTGAGTTAACACCCCTTGTGTTGTGGCCATAGTATTTTGTAGCGGGAATTCCATATTTGCGATAGACGCAAAAGAGTTTACACTTAATAATTGCTTAATGCTATAAATAAATAAAGTATTAAGTTTACTAAGTATACTTAAAAAATAAACCTAAACTAAAATGTTATAAAAAGACATTAACAATGCAACTATTATATTTTAAAATAACGTTAACATTTCAAAATCTTTAAAAATAAAAGCTAAAGAAATCAAATAAAATTAAAAACATCTAATAAAAGTTAAAAAATCAAATAATTAAGTTTGAAATATTATAAAAATTAATGATCAAAGAATAAAATGACAAATCTCTAAATGATCTAGTGCCGTGAATTAAGTTAAATACTTATTTTATAAAATATATCTGAAATTTACCTACAAGTTTCAATGGGTTTAATCCATCAAATAATCCATTTATGTCTATAAAATAAAACATGAGGGAGTGAGTATGAAAATAGATTAAAATATTAAAACTTTTAATAAAAGTGCATGTGTGATTTGTATGTTTATGCAATTCATAGAAGAAAACATGAGAGATAATAAAAGTGCATGTGTGATTTTGCTAGAAATATTAATATGCTTCTCATTCATTACAAAAGCTTAAATAGTAATATGCAATGGAAGAAAATAAAAACACTAAAGATAACAAACTATATAGAATCACTTAGGGTCTAGGGATGGGCATAAAACCTGGGTACGGACCCGACCCGGTAGAGGGTGTACCCGGTTTGGACCCGAAAAAAACCGAAGGGTTGGAACCGGGTTTAATTTTATAGATTCTTTAAGAACCCGACCCGACCCGATTGTACCCGGGTCCAACCCGGTTTTTACCTTTTTTTTCCTTTTAAAAAAAGTAGCCGTTTTTAACGGCTATATAGCCGTTACCTTTGATTTGTGATCTTTTTTTGGCCATTTTTGCCCTATAAGTTAGTATAAATAGGTGGGTTGATATGCTTGAGTACCCAAGTCCCAAAAGCAAAAACATACGCAAAAAGCGCAAAAAATACTCTCGTTTTACATTTTCACTCTCTCGTTTTACACTTTCACTCTCTTCAATCTTGATATGGCTCACTCACAATCTTCCGTTGGTCAAGGTTCGTCCAACGCTCCAACCGTCGTTCATGTTCTTGCACACAATCGTAACATGGATGTTTGGTGCAATTGGGATATGGTTGAGTTGAGTGACGGGTCTTTAAAGGCTCGTTGCAAGTTTTGTGGAGCTTTGCTTGCTAAAGATTCTAACACGACTTTAAGCAAACACATTAACAAGAAGTTTTGTAAGTCGTTGAAAAGTAATCCGGATTCGCAACAAACACAATTGGGTGGAGACAGTGGAATCTTTAATTGCGATGTTAATACTGTTCGAGATCGAATGACGAAGTTCGTGATTCAAGAAGCTTTGCCTTTTAGTCACTTTGACAATCCTCGGTTGACCAACTTAATTCGAGAGACACTTCAACCTCGTTACACCCACGTAAGTTGTACTACACTTAGACGTTATTGTTTAAAATTATGGAAACAAGCAAAAAATAATTTAATTGTATTATTTGAAAATTTAAATACCGGTGTAAATTTAACTAGTGACGTTTGGTCAGCTCTACACGGTTTACCCGAATCGTACCTTTGCGTCACCGCTCATTTGGTAGATCCCAATTCATGGCAAATGATGAAACGTACGATTGCATTTGATCTTTTTCCGTATCCATACACCGGAGAATTTTTGTTTTACTTTTTGGATAATGTAATAACTACTTTTAAGTTACAAAATAAATTTTTTTCAATTGCATTTGATAATGCCTCCAACAACACAACCGCGATTGAAAAATTAAAATTAAAATATCTTTCGATTGCAAACGGTGATTTTTTTCCATACTCGTTGTGTTGCACATATTATTAATTTAGTAGTGCAAGACGGGCTATCCGTGGAATTTGTTGATAACTTTATTAAAGTTTTTCGATTTATGTTACATGACGTTTTTAAAAAAAGTAGAAAAAGATATCAAGATTATAAACAACTTTGTAAAGATACGAAATCTATATTTTTAGGTCCTAATTAGGATGTCCCTACTCGGTGGAAGTCGACTTGTCACATGTTTGATTGTGCTTTAAAACAAAATGACACTTTGAAAGCTTTTCATAATAGTCTTTCGGATAATGGTGAAGCCGACCCATTTCCCGATGCGGGTTGGAAGAATGTTCAACGCCTATCCGAGTTTCTTGAGGTGTTTAAAAACTCAACAACAAAATTATCGGGAGTTTATTATCCCACTAGTTATTCGGTGCTTCAAGAATTATATTTCATGGCTTTGAATTTTAAAAATTTTCAAAATAAAAATCATATGTTTAGTCAAATGATAGAACCAATTAAAGAAAAGTTATAAAAAAATTTTAAGGAGTTACCACCCGTTTTTATTTGTGCCACCGCTTTAAATCCGTTTTTAAATGTTGTGGGGGTTGAATGTTTGATAGACGAGATAAATAACAATTTGGATATGCATGACGAAAACCCTAATTTTTCAAACGAGGCAAAAGTAAATTTTAATGAAAGTTTGAAAACAATTTATAATTTTTATTTAAATAGATATGGACATAACGTAAACATAACCATGCCAAACGAATCAACCTCAAGTGCTAGTACCTCGGTTAAAGACCTGGTTTTGACTATGTTGAATGTTGCTCGGGATGTGACGGCTAAACGACAAAGGGGTAACACCCCAACAAGTGAGCTCGGTAGATATAGTGGAATGGATTTTTTTTCCACTATGACTACCGAAGATTATCATGCATTCGATATTTTGGCTTGGTGAAAAGGAAAAGAATCTCAATTTCCGATTCTTTCTGCTATGACCCGTGATTTACTAAGCGTCCAAGCTTCTACGGTAGCTTCGGAATCTGCTTTTTCTCTTAGTGACAGAGTAATATCATTACGGAGAATAAGACTAACTCCGAAAGCAGTGGAGATGTGCATTTGTTTAAAGGATCACTTAGATGCAATGGATCATATACAAGACCAAACAAGCCTCGAAGATGAAATTACACTCGAAGCTAAAGTACACGATGAAGAGGTAGAAGAATGAGTATCTTCTGGCATATCCGATGAAAAATTAGCATTTGATCAATTATCTCGTAGAAAATAAAATTAGACGATAACTTAAATAAAAGTTTTATGTTATTTTTTATTGATTCATTTATATATTTTTAAGTTGTTTTAATATTGTTATAGAAATACATGACGATTAATAATAATAACAATAACAAATAATAATGATTTACATTAAAAAAAAACCGGATTATACCGGTTATGGACCCGACCCGGACCCGACCCTACCCTAACCGGGTATATCGGGTAGGGTTTGGATGAATGTGAACCGACCCGGGTTCGTACCGGGGTTCACCAATACCCGGGTACAAAAAACCCAGTTGGGCCCAACCCGGTTTGTACCTGGGCCCGGGTACGACCCAAAACCCGAAACGTGCACATCTAGAATCACTATCCATAACTCACACCACTCCTAAAGACTAGTTCAACCATGATCGACTAGCCCGACAAACAACAAATAACAATTTGATTTGAATTATTTCTCAACACTCCTATCTTCTCCATCCTCGATAGTAAACTAACTCACATTCGATCTTTCATGTTTTCGATCTCAATGTGATAGTTCTAGGGTTTTAAGGGTGGTTTTTTTTTTACAAAATCTAGAGACGTATTAACGTGTTTTGCGGTGTTTGTGTACAAAAACCGGTTTGAAATGTTTGATTTCGTATTGCATGTCACGATCTATATCCATCCACCTTATGCCGATGTTCACTCAATATTTTTTCTCATCATCGCCACTCAAGCTATTTGTTCCTCTCTCCGGCCACGCTGGACCTCCCTCTTTAAAGTTGACAACAACTTAAAATTTTTTGAAATCGGTGGACATGGCCAATCAGCAATTGCCATGTGGCCCAATCATATTCGGACACTATAGCCACCGACATACAAGTTTAATATATACTTATGATATCGGATAAAATCAAGATGTTTTATTGAATGAGAATGGTCATCCAAAATATTTACCAATTAAAGCTTTGAACTTGTGTCTCTTGAAAGACATTTGAGGTGCCTTACCCTTTAGCAACTCGTGTTACATGTTTGTTTGTAGTTTAGATACCACGATTTGAGTAAAAACTTGAATCGAGTAGTAGTAGTAGTACAAAGAGAGATAGGGGGTAATTCTTTTGATTTAGATTAATTGCCTCCAATTGTATTATGAAGTTGTGTGTGTGTGTTTTTTCTTTTAATATTGGCATTTTCCAAATTTTAACCTTATTCAAACAATATCAAGTTGTTGGCTCAACTATCTTAATTGATCTCCAATTAATTCAATAAAAATAAATTGTTGTATTTAAGATAGAGTAAATGGGATGGTGGGACTGATGACAAAGCCATTAAAGATAGTAGTAATCTCCTCTAATGATGTGGGGAACACTTCACTTTGAAACTGGCTCGGTTTTAATAAAAAAATATCTTGAATTGTAGAATAAAATTAATCATGTTATAACAATATATTTTAAATATTATAAAACATCATATTATAAAAGTTACAAAAAATATGATAAAACCTAACTATAATCAAAATATGTTTAACAAATCTAATGTTAGAGATATTTGTAACCTCATACTTCAGTAACTTACAAGTCACGATCTATCACAACTTTGTTATTAAATAATTCCTAAACTACTATTTGTCTTTTGAATATATCTACAAAATAGTATCACAGTTATCATGAAATATTTTAGGAATGCGAAACTCACGCCTTTCACGTATATAGAAGTGTATTAACAAGACTAGCTTTAGTTACCCGTGTATTATACGAAAGTGTAAATAGTTAATTATTAAATAACATAAAAATAAAAATAAAATCAAGTGTGTTATATATTAAATAAGACATAACAACTTTTGATTATAAGGTCACAAATGAACAAAAACATCTTTGTAAATTACATTGTAGTAACATTAGTAGGTTTACACTCATTATCTAAAGCTAAAAGTTGCAATTCATCTTTACTCTTAACTTGTGACAAGATGTCATAAAGCTGATCACACGTAAAAATAGACTCTTTCAAGTATAAACCGACACTTGACAGAGATTAATCTTAACTTTTGTTTATTGTCATAGCGAGATATACAGTCAAAGAAAACTGTCTTCTTTTAGACTTAAAAAGAGTACTTTAACGAGTCAAATCGTGAGCTAGATATTGAGTGGGTGTGAGAATGTTAGTATGAAAAATTAAGATTTAAATAATATACACTGAAAAGTTATGTGCAATTAGATCAATTTAGAATTATTTTGATACTGTAATCAAATATAGAGATATAATATTGAATTGGGTTGTAGCGGGCTATAAATGTTCATAATATCTCTGATTAGTTGTTGATTATTATTTATTTAATATTAACTTTAGTAAACCCGTGTATTATACTGGTTGAAAAATAAAATATTAAATATAATAAAATTTTATGAAGTATAAAATTATAATCTAAAATAAGATATGATTAAAATTACATATGAGTAATAACTATAAGTAATAAAATAACGACATCAATTTTTAAACTTTGTTTTTTAAACTTTCTTTCCAAAAAAGTTAAACATTTTTTTCAAAACAAACCGTATTAAAAATTTTATTTTATAAATTTTTTTAATTATAACTCCTAATTTTAATTATTTTTAGTTTATAAGAAAAATTACTTTTTAAAAATACCAATTTTAAAATATTTTAAGTTTTAAAATAAGTTAGATGTTTTAATTGTTTTTTTAATTGTATAAAAATTGTTTTCTAAAAATAACATTAATAAAAAGGCATCTTTCTTATTTATTAAAAAATTTAATCTAAAAAAATTAAAATTATTTAATATTTCTTAATTTATGTAATTATTTAAGAGGAGAGAGAGGCGGGAAAAATAAACTTAGGGGGCCTAGAAATGTACCAAGTGTCCCCTTAAGTTACTTTTTTAGTATTATATATAGATATAGATTCTATATGGTGTCATTTGGCTTTAAAAATTACGAGCACGTCTTTTATATGTGAAGGTGAGGATTTTGAGTAGTAATGCTTGTGAAGGTGAGGATGATAACAATGGTTAGGGTGGTTGTGGAGGATTGCAACCACTGGTTATGGTGAATGAGGATGGTGGTGATTAGGGATTTGTGTCGGAGGAGGAGCAGATTCAACTCCAAATACAATAAGATTATGAGTTGTGGGCAAATGGCGGGTGGGGTCTTATGGTTAAGATTATGAGTTGTGGTTGGAATTTGTGTCGGAGTTGACCTTGTTATCTTGATGCTCTTCTTTTCACTCTATTCAACTCCAAATACAATAATTCCTAAAAAGCACAACCAAAAGTTTACCTAAAAACCCTCGATCGCCAACATCTCTAAAGAAAATTCGTTAAATCCAAGTCGACCCGACCCAATCGACTACTCAAGAAACCCAAACGCCATGCACATGCAACATATACAACAGCCGACAACACTGGCGGAGGAGGAGCAGATTCTGGAGAAAGTTATTTTGCTTTTGCAGTTATGACATGTTAACGTTAGTAGTAATGATCTGGTGAAGGGGAAGAGAGGAACACCAAGAGAAAATACGACTGATGGCTCTACACCTCCGCCTCCGCCAATAGCGACAACATAATCCAGTATCACTTTATCTTTAAGTGTTAATCAGCCTCGAATAGCTTTTCCTTAGGTTGATGGTTAATTAAACAATATAATTAGCTGAAATATGAGTGACAGATGGTGCAAATTAGGGCGATTATGTAATGGGTCAAACATGATGAACTATGATGTGTAACGGGTAAAAACAGGTTGGTGCCTTATCGTCAAACCATATAAAAATATAAATTTGGAAAAACTAATAATTTAAATAATTAGAATTTATTGAATACTAACTTTTATTATTATTATTATTATATATTATTATTATTATTATTATTATTCTAATTATTATAATAATAATTATCATTATTATAATAATAATTATTATTATTATAATAATTATTATTATAATAATAATTATTATTATTATTATTATTATTCTTATTATTCTTATTATTATTATTATTCTTATTGTTATTATTCTTTTTATTATTATTATTGTTATTATTATTATTATTATTGTTATTATTATTATTATTATTATTATTATTATTATTATTATTATTATTATTATTATAAAACTCCCCTGTGTAGATAATCGAAATAGGAGACACAAAACCGGTAATTTAGATGTTTTAGAATTTTTTTAATTGTATATAAAATTGTTTTCTAAAATTAACATTAATAAAAGATATCTTTCTTAATTTATTAAAAAAATTAATCTAAAAAAGAATTAAAATTATTTAATATTTTTTAATTTAGGTAATTATTTAAGAGGAGAGAGATGCGAGAAAAATAAACTTAGGGGTCTAGAAATATGCCAAGTGTCCTCCTAAGTTACTCTTTTAGATATAATTCAGATTAAATTTTAAACGAAAGTATTTTATTTATTTCTATATACCATTTGAACTTAAACTTGAGAGATTTATATATATATATATATATATATACTAAAAAAGTAACTTAGGGGGACACTTGGCACATTTCTAGGCCCCCTAAGTTTATTTTTTCCGTCTCTCTCTCCTCTTAAATAATTACCTAAATTAATAAATATTACATAATTTTAATTCTTTTTTAGATTAATTTTTTTAATAAAATAAGAAAGATGCCTTTTTATTAAAGTTATTTCTAGAAAACAATTTTTTATACAATTAAATTTTTTTAAATATAAAATACTTTTAAATTGGTATTTTTGAAAAGTAAATTTTTTTATAAACTAAAAATAATTAAAATTGGGAGTTATAATAAAAAAAATTAAAAATAACATTTTTAATACGGTTTGTTTTGAAAAAAAAATATTTTTTGGAAAGAAAGTTTAAAAATTGATATCGTTATTTTATTATCTATAGTTATTACTCATATGTAATTTTAATCATATCTTATTTTAGATTATCATTTTATACTTCATAAAATTTTATTATATTTAATATTTTATTTTTTCATTCCGTATAATACACAGGTTTACTAAAGTTAGTATTAAATAAATAATAATCAACAACTAATCAGAGATATTATGAACATTTATAGACCGACCCAACCCAATTCAATACTATATCTCTATATTTGATTACAGGGTCAAATAATTCGAAATTGATCTAATTATTACACATAACTTTTCAGTGTATATTATTCAAATCTTAATTTTTTCATATTAATATCCTCTTACCCATTCAATATCTAGCTCATGATTTGACCTGTCAAAAGTATTCCTTTAAAGTCTAAAAGAAAATAGTTTTCTTTGACTGTATATTTCGCTATGACAATAAACAAAAGTTAAGGTGAACCTCTGTCAAGTGTCGGTTTATACTTGAAAGAGCCTATTTTTACACATGATCAGCTTTATGACATCTTGTCACAAGTTAAGAGTAAAGATGGATTGAAGCTTTTAGCTTTAGATAATGAGTGTAAACCTACTAGTGTTACTACAAATGTAGTTTAAAAAGATGTTTTGCTCATTTGTGACCTTATAATCAAAAGTTGCTATGTCTTATTTAATATATAACACACTTGATTTTATTTTTATTTTTATGTTATTTAATAATTAACTATTCATATTTTCGTGTAATACACGGGTAAATAAAGCTAGTATATATATAATATATATATATATGAGAGGAAACAATGAAAATTACCAAACCACAAGTTCATAAACAGATTGTTTGAACGCCTATGATCATACAAAATGTTTGTCCGGTTGTAATTTGACAATATATATTTTTTTTAACCACAAGTGCGATTAGAGCATTCACAGCAAGTTTGATATATTTATGTGAGTGTAATCCTTAAATTATATAGAATGGTTGTAAGTGGTTGTGAGTGTATGAGAGAGAAATGTTATTGTTCAATCTGTAAATTTAAAGAATTACTGTTCAAACCCTTATAATTTTTTAATATTTTAAAAAGTTGTTGTAAGTGTAGGAGAGATAAAATGTAATGATAAAGGTATAAAAAATATTATTTAATTAAAAATAAAAAAAATAATGTTTTTAATGTAATTATATAAATAAAAATAAACAACGGACTCTAAATGCTTTTACGAGTAAAGTTCTAAAGCTACTTCATAAAACAATAGAATATACGTCATGTTAAAGCTATATTATATTATATTATATTATATTATTATTATTATTATAGACGAGGAAAAAGGAGGCAACTTTGAAAAAGCAATCAAAGGGCGAAGACTTCCAATAGGCTTGATCATCCGCCATTAAGGAAACACAATCGGTTACACCACCGATCAAAAGTTCAAAACCACTGTAACCTCACTCCCATTTGCATGAACCCTAATTACTAAGTTACTAGAAGAATCGCAATGGCCAGAGTGTATCAAACGAATCTCAGCTCGCAGCTTCCCGATCATAGATCAAGCGCCGATCACGTCAACGAACAGTCTCGTAATCAGGACTCTGAGAAAAAAGCAAGTTACGGCGATGTTGTTCGTGGCGGTGGTGGCGGTGGCGGTGGTGGCGGTGGCGGACGTTCCGGTGGCGGACGCGGTGGCGGACGCGGTGAGCATGTTCGGCGTTGCTATCGGTGCGATGATCCTGGTCACATTGTTCGTGATTGTCCGTTTCCTGGTCCTTCTACGCGGAATACTGCTCGGAGGTGAGTGTTTTCTCTTCCGATGTTTGGTTTTGAATTTTGATTGATTGACTACTGTTTTAGTTGAATTGAGGAAATAATAAACGATTCAGTAGGTTTGAATGTTTAATGACATCGTGTTTTGTTATTCGTTGATGTGATTAGTTAGTGAACTTATATTTGGTATACGAGAGTTTAGGATTGTTTAATTTCAAGCTTATGAGTTGATTGCATTTGGTTTATGTTTAAATGGTTCTAATATATATTCAGAGTTATGGAGGAAACTGGTGTTGTCTGGTGTTTGGATGTGCGTTTGATGGTGCTTTTTGTGACATTGAGGAATTAGGTTCAGATAATTTTACATTAGTATGATAATATCAGTTTTGTTGTCACTTTTAACCAATATTAAACCTTGATTGTTGGATAATTTCAGAGTAGAGGCACATACAGACGCCCCCTTACCAGTAACTGTATTGTTTTATCAGTTTGTTGTTTGTGGTGATTATTGCTTTTAAGAATTAAGATGTAAGGATACAAAAACAAAGTGTGTAGGGGTAAATTGTTTGAATTAAAGCTAGATAATTATTGCATGACGTTTAAAGTAAGTGTAGGAATTGGAGGTCTGTTGTATGTTTTAGATCCCTGATACTCTGATAGACTCACTTTGCTCTAATTTTGGTTCCAAGAATTTGTGGTAATACCACTTTCACTTTTGAATACATATGCATCATATATTCAGTCAGATTTTTAAAAGAAGATGCTAAATGTTTCAGGGGAAATCAAGTTTCTGTTAATGATCCAGTAAAAGGTAATGCCACAGAATTTACAAATTTAGAAACAGTAAAGCCTGTTTTAAACCAGTTACCTCCAAATCCGTTATTTGCAAAAATACAACTTCAAGAAAAAGAACTACAATTGCGTGACCAAGAAATTGACAGTTTGAACAGTAGACTGAACAAAGCTACCACTGAATTGAGTTCATGTCAAATAAAAAACGAGGAAATGACTCTTGACATGAAAAGGCTTCAAGAGGAGTTAGAAAAAAGCAGAAAAGAGTTATCATACTTGAGAGACAAGGATGAGGAGATGAATATAAAGTGGTGGACTTTGAATAATGAATTTGCAGAAACTAAAGATGAGTTGAATGAGAAAATAAAAGAGCTTGAAGAAGCAAAAGAGACAGCAGACTTTGAAGTGATGAAGAAGAAGGTAGAGACAGAACAATGGAGAAAAGCAGCAAAAACTATAGCTTCTGTTTTGGTTGAAGGTGCAGATATATGTTCTAAAGCACCAGAACTTGAGCCTCTTGTATTGTATTACAGCAACCGTGCTGCTAAAAGGATGTCGCTTGGGAAGATTAGGAAAGCTTTAGATGACTGTAAAACAGCAACTCTGTTAGATCCTGGCTTTCTAAAGGTCTGCCTAACAGCTGGCAAGTAAGATTTCAGTCTTTTCTTTTTCTTATAAGTCACACACACACATTTATATTTGTTAGTATCACCTCAATCTTTTTAATTGGTATTTCATTTCACAGCAAAGTGCTATTAATTTTTATGTGATTATGTAGGCTTAAATTTGACTTGTATAATTTTATTGTTATTTATCATACAAATTTTACTTGCTTATGCTTTGTGTTTCTTAGCTGCCATCTGGTTCTTGGGGATATTGATAATGCATTGTACAATTACAAAAAATGCTTGGACTCTGGAATGGTTTGTTTGGATAGAAGGCTTGCTATTGATGCATCTGATGGTCTACAAAACGCTGAGGTAACATTTACTATTATTAACATTGATAACCTTTTATTTTACCACTGCAATTGTAAGCAGCATTCATGGTCAAACTAGTCTGGATTCAAGAACCTATCTGGTTACATAAAGATTAGTGTGTGTGTCGAATTATGAAGTTAAGTATATAAATCCTTCATTGTGCTGGGTTCTGATTTAGGGTTTTTTGGCTGGCAGAAAGCGGTTAATTATATCAACAAGTTGGCTGAACTTTTGCAACATAAAACTTTTGAGTCAGCAACTGCAGCTTTGGAAGTTATTACGGAGGCCTTGTCAATAAGCCGCTATTCAGAGAAACTACTTGAAATGAAAGGGGAAGCTCTCTTTGTGGTATTAGCTTTCACCGTTTAACTAGTATTTCATTAATAGGCGAATCAGATTATGTTACTTTGAGGTATTGTTATTCTCACCATTGGCTACATTGGTTTTATCATATTTGGAATATTAACAGCTGCATAAGTATGAAGAGGTGATTCAAATGTGCGAGGAATCACTTACCTTTGCTGAAAAGAACTGCGCCACCACTGATGATAGCAATCACATGTCAAATGAGGATCAAACCCGACCATTGAAGCTTTGGAGATGGAGCCTGATGTCTAGGTCATACTTTCATTTGGCTAAGTTTGACTTGGCCCTTGCCACCCTTGAGAAATATGAGCGACTGGCACCTCCTGAAACCAAGTAATAATCATTACACACGACATACGTATAAATGTTTTTTGAAAGAAGTGAAGTTTGATAATTTTTTCGTATTTTTTTGTCCCACAATGCAGAACTCAGGGACCATCCTCTCCTTCATCTGCCACCATCAGTGAACTTCTTCGTTGTAAGGTGTGAAAATATGTTATGTGATTTCAGCTTCCTATTTATTTGAAATGTTTGACCTTGTAGACTTTCAGTTGACTTATGATTTTTCATGTTACACATATATTATACAATGCTTCAGAATGCAGGAAATGAAGCCTTTAAAGGTGGGAAGTATAGAGAAGCAGTGAAGCATTACAGTAATGCTATAATGCAAAGGGTTGAATCAAATTCTTTCACTGCTATCTGCTTATGCAACCGTGCTGCTGCGCTCCAAGCTTTGGGTGAAGTCACTGATGCCATTGCAGATTGCAATCTTGCCATAGCTCTTGATGGAGATTACATGAAGGTTTGTTTTCACTTTATTTGTATTTAGAAAACTGTCTTCATGCTTCTTATAGATAACAAACATTAATGCAGGCAATTTCTAGGAGAGCAAAACTACATGAGAAAATTAGAGACTATGAGCATGCAGCCATTGATTATCAGAGACTAATCTCTCTTCTTGAAAAGAGAAGTGAGACGCAATATGCCGAGGATTTAACAATAGCTCGTCGACATCTTTCTTCTATAAATAAAAACATGAAAAAGGAATAAATATGGATCTCTACCTCATCCTGTAAGTTTTCATTATATTGGTTACTTATCATTAACTTATTAACAATTGTATTCTCATTTCATTGCGATGATAGGGGGCTAAAAGGATCTGAATCTGGTTCAGAAATTAAAAAAGCATACCATAAAGCTGCACTCAGACATCATCCGGACAAGGTTTTTATTTCCTTGTTTCGTTTTTCTTATTTGGTATAAGCATTGAAGGTTGAAATGAGAATCGTTAAATAATTAGGAACTAAAGAAACTGCTATTTACCTTTTTAGCCCTTGGATCATATTTCAATGGATGATTGAGATCTCCCTCTATTGTCTGTTTTAGTCCATGAATTGCGACTGTCCTTTTCTTGTCCTTTCCATGATTAAAGGCTAAAATCTCGTTCCTTTTGCTTATGATAATTATTTAATGGTTCTCATTTGAACTCACCTTTGGCTTAAATATAGTACTTGTAACTTATTATCTTTGAATGCAGGCTGGTAAGTTCCTAGCAAGAAGTGAGAATGGATTAGATGGTCATGTTTGGAAAGAGATTTTCACAACCATCCATAAAGACGCGGACAAGCTTTTTAAGATAATTGGGGAGGCATATTCTGTACTATCTGACACCAACAAGGTTTGTTTAGGATTTCTTCATTTTTCCTATTATGTTTAGTTAAAATCTAAATCACCCCTTTTCCCTCAAGGCAAATAATACAAAAAACCAAGGCACTTTTTGTTTTTTCCCACAATAAATCCCTTAACAATTTTTTGCATATAAAAAACCTACATATTTTCTGTTTTTCTCGTAAAAATCCCTCAACATTTTTTTTCACATATAAGAAAACCACTCAACAATTTTTGTATCTAGAAAACCAAAATTCTAAATTATCTCATAAATGTCTCTTAGATATATTTTAAACATTAAAAGGCCCTTCACATGTTAAATTTAAACAAAATTATTAAGTTTTCTTACAAAAATCACTTAACATATTGTATTTATTTTACTTATGAAAATATAGTTTTTTAACAATTTTTTTGCTTAAGTGTATTAGAAAGTTTTTTAAATCTTTTAAATAGTGTGTGACTTTATATTTGGGTGAGGTTATTCTACAAAGTGTATTTTTGCTACAAAGTGTGAGAAGACACAACGAGGCTAAAAAAGTCACAAAAAAATTATATCTCACAATTTAAATCGAATTTCAAAAAAGTACTTCGGAGTCTCTGTTCCTCTCGTCGTCCTCTTTCAGGAAAAAAAATAAAAAAAAATTTCATTATGTCATTTATGACACAATGACGTCATTGTGTCCACAATGACGTCATTGTGGACACGATGACGTCATTGTGTCTTTCATAATGACACAATGACGTCATTGTGTCTTTCATAAATGACACAATAAAAAAACGTTAATTTTTTTATTTTTTTTATTTTCCGTTTATTTTTTTTCTTAGTGAGGATGGCTAGGGGAACAAAAGCTCGAAATTACTTTTTTGAAATTCGATTTAGATTGTGAGATATAATTTTTTTTGTGACTTTTTTTGACTTATTGTGTCTTCTCACACTTTGTAGCAAAAATACACTTTGTATTTGAACCTCTTTTTTTATATTTTAGTGTGTTATTTTTATGTTTTATAAGTTATCCTTTTTTTCTGTATAAATACAATGAATTGAAATAATGGTTTGTTAATATGTATTTATGAATGATATGGTTTAGATTTCAGGTAGTATTCTCATACTTAAAATAACAAAATTATTCGTTAGCCGGTAATTAATTTGTTCTTAAAGCTGTCAGTACGTAAAATATCAATGATATCTTCATTTTTTTCTGAGATCCGTTTGTGATGTTACAGTAACAAATGATGGTTGTTTGCTAATATATTTTTATGAAAGTATTAGACTTCAGATTCATTTAAGTATTTAACTTTCCATTTTATTTCACAAAAGAAAACAAGCATATATCTTATATCAATTGACATTTACATGAAATTAAGCACAAGTCCTTTTCTGTCCGTGCAGTAAAATCTGTAAAGAACGCGAAGTATGTGGTTGTAAGTGGAAAAAAATACAAAAAGAATACTTTAATGTTTAACATGTAAGCAAAAAAAGGTTTAAAAAGTATGCGCTTGTAAGAATATTTTTTTCATGAATTTGTTCAACCTCATCATTTGAAAGAATTTTAAGTTGTTGAGGGACTTTCATGAAAAAAAAAACAATAAGTATATTGGTTTTATGTACATAGTATTGTTTAGAGACTTTTATAAGTAAAAACAGAAAGTATGTTGGTTATTTATAAGTTAAAAATTGTTGAACGACTTTTGTGAAAAAAATCAAAAGCATGTTGGTTTTTTTGCGGTACTTGCCTTTTCTCTTAGTCACATTTTCTCTAATATTGGAATTTTTAATACAGAGGTATAAGTATGACCTTCATGACACAATGGATGATGAATTCGGTTGGGGCTCCGGGTGGTTTTAAGTGACATGCTCACGGTAAGCTTTTGTGGGTAACGATGTGATCATTTTTCTAGTTTTGTGTCTTTTTTCATTCTGCCCAAACCTTTATCAATGGCAGGTTCAAGGGCAGATAATTGTGCATAGTATTTTGCAAATAACAAAACTTTCATTATATTAAGGGTTTTAATTACAGCTTTATTCTTCGTTATAACTCTCATAGCAACCACAACCATATACATCTTGAGCCTTAAATCATAGCAACTCCAGGTCCATTTGTCTTGGCTGAGTAATAGTTAAAGATACACTCCATGGGGTTGGCCTAGCAGTCAATCATCACATTTATTGCAAAAGCATTGTAAAATGTTCGGGTCAGGCAGGGTGCCGATACGACACGGTTTGTGCCAAACTAGGTTCGGGTCAAAATTAGTTGGAGTGAATATGAATTTGGGTCATAATAATTGTTTTAACCAGGTAGTAATTTGGTTTGGGTCAAAACAGGTTCAGACTAAAATGAGATTGGGTTGAAATAAGTTGTTTTAAAAAGAGTTCTTAAAATGTGTTAGCCTGTGTTTATTTCTATGCCAGCTAGTGGTGACTAAGTGTTAGTGGTATTGATGCTGATGGTGAGGGTGGCAAGATAGGTGCAGTGAAAGATGCGTCCACAGAGAAAGTGGCTGTGACTGCAAGATGGTGTTCGTGGTGTCAGTTCGGCCGTGATAGTCATGGTGGTGTCGAACATAAAAATGGTGGTAGACTGGTGGTCGTGTTGGTGATGGCGGCACTGGCACATTGATAGTGGTGGTGGTTGCGTCTACAAGGTGGTGGCTGCATCAATGATAGAAACGACAGGCGTGCCACTCTTGGCGGCAATGACAGTTGTGGCGGTCCGATTGTTGTACAAAGGTGGTGGCAGTGATTGTGTGGACCATAGTGATGGCTACGTTTGTGGTGGTTAACATTAGTGGTGGTGGTGGCAATGACTGTTGGCACGATGACTGGTAGGAAATAGTGCAAAAAAAAACTTGTTTCAGGCCTGGATCGATCCCAACCCGAAAAAACTGCCGGTTCCAAACCGGTTACGGTTAGCCTTGAAACAACCGGTTCGAAACTAGAACCAAACAGGTTGAAACCTGAACCATACCAGAATTGGCTTTAACTCAGACATGCTTTGACTTGGAACCGTTTTTAACTCAATCTGGTTTTGACTTAGATTTGATACCTATAGAAACCTGTTTGGAATGATATCTAGGTCTAGGAAAAAAACCAGATTGAGTTAAAAAAAAAAACAGTTTTAGGTCAAAACATGTTTGAGTTAAAGCTTATTCCGGTTCGGTTTGAGTTATTTTTGGCGGTTTGTAACCGACTGGTTCAAGGCAACCTGTCCTGTGTTAGAACCGATGATTTTCGTTTGGTTAGGGATCAGTTCTACTCTCTACTGGGGAAGAAATGAAACCAGTTGCAGATAGGATAGTAGGGTCCAGGTTTAGAATCGGTTTTTGTCACCACTACGCAGAATGGCAAAGGCGTCTGTTGTGTAGGTCCTGCGTCCGCAAGAGCCGACAAAAAGGAAACGAGGACCGGGTTTCTCTATGGGCTTTTACTTAAAACACCATTACTAAAAAGCCCACTACTTTTACAGAAAAACAAAATAGAGTAAGTTATTATTATAGTCCTTATGGTTTGGTGGTTACAACGTTTTTCATTCAATAGTTTAAAAACGTTCGGTTTGACTACTAGGTGGTTTAAACTTTGTTACAATTAAGTTCAAACCGTCCCCTCCATCCAATCTCTCTGTTAATTTTTGTTTAAAAAGACAAAATGTGACGACCCTAAAAATTAAGGTTAGAAAATTTGATACTAAGAATTTATATAAGTTAATTTTAAATATATATATTATATATATATATATATATATATATATATATATATATATATTAAATTAAAATTTCTAAGGTGATTTTATGTAATAAATTTTGTATCTATAAATGTTTTAGCATGTATAAATATATGTGTATGTTTCATAGCTTGCATGTATGTAGAATCATTTACGTGTACATGTTCGTATACTTTTGTGATTTTTGTGAGATATTAAGGATACTAAACCATAAGATTATGTGATTAGTTATTTGATTTACGTATTATGTTTCTCATTTAATGTGTAGTAAGTTAAGATTACAACTTAATCAAATAATAACCAAGTGAGATAACTTTTGGAAAATTTACATGAAAAACCTAAACTAAACTAATCTTAGATGTCTAAACACAAAACTAAAACACACTTAACCGTAGTAATCGGGTTATTAGGATCATAATTGACCCAGATTAGTAGCTAATCAACTAACTGACCTAAACTTAATTACTAAGAAACTAATTAGCCTCAAATGTTGACACCTAGCCATTCTTACACTAATCAACTCCTAAAGTTTGACACCTATCATCTAATGGCCACCTTATGACCCTAAAACACCAACTCATCCAAGCTATGAAATGTAATCGTTACTTGGCATCCTTGTTTCCAACTCTCGGCCACCTTCAAACACTACAACCGCCACCATCCCTCGGTTCTCTTCTCTCGGTTTTCAAGCACTCAACCACTAACTATGTGAAGACACATATCATGACATGCCACTCTACACCTTCAAATCTTGACACCACATAAGTCTAAAACAACCAACTCACCACATCTAGCTTAAGACTAATGATGAATACTCCACCTCTTTGAGTCTCTCGGCCGATTACAACATCATCATCAACATTACACTAATCATCATCTAAGCTTGACACTTATCATGCCTAACTCAAGAACAATCACATCAAGTTGGACCATCAAGAGCCAAAGAACAATCCTCTAAACACTCCTAATTAAGGTTAGATCCTCAAAAATATATGATTAACAAGTTTATAAAGTTGTATATGTATTTAACATACATATAGATCAAACCCTTTATGTTTTAACATATACATAAAACTATTTACCAACCTTATAAATACTTGATTTTCAATCAAATCAGTAAGAAAAGATTATGTAATATAAAGTTTAAGATTTTTATAAAACAAAAGATTCAATTAAGAACAAAGGGTTTTAAAAGTGTTGGAGTAATTGTTATTTCATGATTTATTGAGTAAAATAGATTAAGTGTTTAAATGACTGTGATTGTGGGAATAAAATTTAAAAATCTATTAGAAAATATTAGAAATAATAATCTGGAAAGTTTGGGAAAATTTTATAGGATGTATTAATTTTTATGATTAATTCAAGAAAATAGGAGAAAAATTCCTAACAGGAGATCTGAATATGATAAAAATCTAGAAAAATTATATGATGACCCTAACAGTAATTTGGAATTCTAAAATAAATTTCGTGAATTAATTCATTAAAATAATAAAGTTACATATTTTAGAAGGAATAATATGAAGAAAATCGAAATTAATAGCAAAACAGTAGATAAAATCATGAAAATTTTATATAAAATTTTAAATATTGTGTAGGACCTTCTGTATAAATTTTAGGATTTTTAGAGACCTGTAGCTATTTCTTCTATTTAATATAAATCTTGTAAAAATTATAGGAAATTATGTATAAATAAGTATTAACTGAAATTTTTATATGTTAATCTGGATTTTGAGATGTTACTGTTTATAAAATTTAATAATTTTTGAATGGTCGTAGCTACTGTTTTGGTAATTTTAATTGATATGGGTTTTAAATGCTGAAAATTTTAAAGAAATAAAATAATTTTTCTAACATATAATTAGTTTATAGGGATTTTTGCTGGATTTAAGGTGAGTAACATAGCCCTTTTTATTTATAAGTTTTTAGAGGAAAAAGCATATTGTGTTTGTATGATTGATGCTAATGTAAATAAGAATTTTAATAAGTTACTGTCATTTTCTGCCATAAGCTACAACAATTAATTCGTATAAGGAACCGTCAGATAATATAAGTAGCGCTACTTAGGAATATGTTTCCTGCACCGACAAAATAAGTGTTGTGATGTTATATTATTTGATTATGTGATTTATATGTATGACAGTTATGAATCACTTGGCATATAAGTAGGTTTGGTTGTGATCTTATTTATGTTGCATCAATAAGAAAATTTTGTTAAGTTATTAAACCTATGTTCTCACCAACTTTATGTTGATTATTTTGAGTATACTTTTTCAGATAATCAGCATATATTATAACTTCGTGTTTACATACGATCTATATAATGGCTGGTATGATGTAATAGGAAAGCTTTGTGTTCGAGTAACCGTGGATTTAGTGGATCTCAGCACCTTCGTGGATGTTCACGTCCACTATTAGCTTGGAAGACTATATGAAGTGGTTATGATAAACTTTTGTAATAGGGTTACTAAAAAATATGTAAAAGTCTAAAAAATGACAAATTTTGTATGTTTGTATGAAATGTAACCCGAAAGTTATGAATGGTTAATGATATGCTTATTTTAACTATTTGTTGTGATTGTTTACTTTGTAATCAATGTGTTTTGAGCCACTAGTCACACCAAAGCATTTCACGCTTCTGTCAGGATGTGACACAAAAGTACCATTAGACTAAAAGTGTTATGTATCATAAAAAAAACCAAAATATGGGTCCCGCTCCATACTACTATACCAATCCTTAACCCCATCTTCTTTTGCTTGTTTGACCACATCTAAACCACCACCACCACCACCAGCCACTTGCCAATAGCCACTTGCCGGCAACCACACTGCCACTCTCCGGCAACCACACCGCCACCACCCAACACTTGTCGGCAACCACCACCAGCACTCGCTCAGATCTGAACCAAACCCTAAACGCCACCCATTCCCTCTTTGACCAGACACACTATCACCTCCCCCGGGCGACCTCGACTGCCAACCTCGGTTGCAATTGTCAGCGGCCATTTGAAACCTTCATTCGTCCCTCTTTACCAACCACGAATCTGAAAAAAAATATGATTCTTTCAAATGATGGTGGTGGTGTGGTGGTGCGGTGGTTGCAGGGATAATGGTGTGGGTTTTGTTGGCCAAAGTTATGATGGAACAGATCTGAACCATCTCCATCACAAAGAGAGAGACATACAGAGAGAGAGAGAGAGAGAGAGAGAAAAAAAGAGAGAGAGGAAAGTAAACATATGGTGGTCATGGACATGGGGGTGGTGGTGGTGGTGTGGCGGCAATGGTGGTTGCTTAGACTGGAGTTAAGGTGGTGGTGGTGGTGTGATGAAGATGGTGTGGTATGATGGAGATGGTGATGGTGGTTATGGGTTTAAGGGAAGATGTGGGTGAGGGTGGTGGGGATTATTAAAATGTATTATTTTATTATTAGGTGTATTTTCGTTTTTTCATAAAAATTTAACAGAAAATTTAGACGGCGTTAGTCGAACGTAGTTAATTGTGACAAAATTTAAACCACAGTGGTTAAGCTGGACGTTTTTAAACTATTGGATAAAAAACGTTATTACCAACAAATTACAGAGACTAAAATAGTAATTTACTAAAAAAATATAAAACAAAAAGTTTAGGATTCTACGGAGCAACGTGCCCACGTGCCTACCAATACAATTAGGGCAGGATAAATGGTTTTTGAGGCCTTGATCGAACTAAAAAAAATTAGATCCTTTTCAAAATTTTTTTAATTAAAACCCTTATCATTTATTCGGGTTTGAAATCGGCAATAATAAACTAATACGTTAATAGTGGCGGAGTTAAATTTTTTTAATTATATATTGCAAGCACGCAAAAGGTTAAAAGCGCATCAGATTGATGGGCTGTCTGTCTGAAAATTCAAGTATTACTTTAGGTCTAATATTATGAAGAATTTTTTTGATGGGCTGTGTGCATGTAATTTACATACTAGGTGTAATATATATATACACACACCACACACACACACACACACTATATTATAATGCACGAAGGAAAGATTCCGGCCAAAGTTAAGAGATTTGTAAATTTAAGCACAAGGTACAACCTAAAAATCAATTTAACAAGGGTAATTATGTCTTTCTAACGCTACTAAAAAAGTGAAACTTTAAACTTATTTACACTTAGACCCTTGTATCTTTAATTATATACAATTTTTTTCATGTTTGTTACAATATGCTTAAAAGAAGGAATTCAGTTTTTTAAAAATAAACCAACCAGAGACGAGTACCACAATAAAAAGTGTCGCACGCGCCGCATCGCGCAGGCACGTTACTATATATATATATATATATATATATATATATATATATATATATATATATATATATATATATATATATATATATATATATATATATATAAATAATAGGGCCCTCAAATTTTAGGGAGTCAAGCACAACGCACCACTAACAACTTATTTTGGCCGGCCTTGAATACATGTGAGTTTAATATTAATTATAGTTATGATGGTTATACCTTTAATAATTCAATTTGTAAAGAACTAAAATACAAGGGTGTATTTTGTAGTAGTTTAAGACTTACTTGGCATTTTAAGGAACTTAAAACCACTAAACAGAAGATATTAATCGTGTAGAAGGTTGTATGTCCTTTTCAAGATCTTAAAATGATTCATATAAGACGTAAGAGGTGATTGATATTCTTAAAAGACTTTAAAGAGAAAATCGTGAGAAGTGATTATTTTCTAGATGCGTTGTACCATTATAACGTTGAAAAAAATACGTTTGTAATCATGAGATAAGCATCCTTAACATTGTGTACCATCCTTTTGCTCACGGGCGACGGATAGTTGGGGCCGGGGGGCGGGGGGGGGGGGGGGGGGGCAGCCCTCATTTTTTTTCGTCGGTAGTGTTAACTTTTAGTCCGGTAGTGTAAATTTCTATATAAATATGAAGTTCGCCCCCCTAAAAAAATTTAATTTCGCCCCCGCCCCCCCTACGGGAGTGTTCAAGCTCCGCCACTGCTTTTGCTCACGTATAATGTATTAGACTCTTATGCCATAAATACATACATATATGTTTTTTTTAACGATTATAACTCGAATATCACCATTTTGCTCAAGTAGCATTAAAAACGGCTCATCATGTTGTAATTAACCGACAAACTCCCAATATCTACCATAAAGTATTGACTCGTTGGTAAGGAAGTTGCACTTGTAAACGGTTTAGGTTTTTCATGTGAGAAAAGTACGTCATCATTCTACATGTCACATTGTGGTTTTAAGAAATGGTTCTCATAATCCACCTTACTTTCGTGGTGGGATGATGCGGTGTAATAATATGTTTTTAACGAGATAAAGATCATAACATCAACAATGAGTATATAGACAATGAATCTTGTGACATCATCTTCTTGAGTGACATTATTTTCAAGCAACTTCGAATTTGACTCAACTTTATTTATTATATAACACAACTGAAATGAATTTTTTAATATGTAATTCAGTTAGAGAATTAAAAAAAATAGTTGGTTTTATGATTATACGCTTGTGAAAGGTGTGTGCATTTACGTATACATTGACAAACATAAAGTGTGATACATGAACAAAAAGGTGATACATGAATTTTATTCGTGAGACATGCATTTACTATGCACTTATGGAATAAAATCTGATACACAAGTGAAACGATGATACACGACTTTAGGGTTGTATAAGTCATGACTACAAACATATTTTGTTCTAACATGATTAAAGAGACATGACATATCATATAAATATCTACTTTTATAAGTTTTCAGCTTAAAAAAATAGAAGTAATGGTCATGGCAGGGTCCAGGACTTGAATACTTGAACTTTGGAGAATTTTTGTTTTCTCATTTAGCAGTTAACCACAAATACGTTATGATCCGATCTAGGTGTATCAGGGGCTGGTTTGATCGGATTAAGAAAAATTCTAGATCAAACTATTAACTCCGATTTCCAGAAACGACAAACCAAACTAGCCGGATTGAATGTGTTCGTCATCGGTTTTACCTGTTTTGCGATTCAGTTATAGCGGTTTGAAATGATATTTCCACTCAAAATCATAATTGGCTTACCTGGGATTTTTTCCCACTAGTGTCATTGTTTTTTAACGCCTAGATTTCTATCATCACGATGTTAGAAGTTTAGGTCAGGTTGAGTTTCTATCACTAAACTCTCAAAAAAAAAAAAACAATAAATCATTAAAATCATCATTTAAAGGAAGAACTTACTTATGTGGTTTGAAACTGTAGCCAAAAGACAACCTTTTAATTTAGCTTTTGTCAATTTTGAGTAGTGTTATTCATCCAAAAAAAAATATATTGAATGTCGTCGTTCGTCAGAAAAGATTGAGGTTGGTCGAAAATCTCATGTTATACATTCTAAATACTGGTGAGTTGACCGAAACCCGTCCTTACTAATATCGGGGGTTCAACACCGATGTGGGAGAGATGCAAGAAAAAATAGGCAATCTAGAAAAAGGAATTTTAAATCGGGGATCGGGTATCCTACTCCTCATGCTACAATGATTCCCTAAATATAGGAAAAATGGTTGAACCCCAATCCAACGATATTGTTTCAGCTTAATTATTATAACTTGATAATATTCACAAACACAACAATGGCAAACCCTAATTTATCGTCTCTTTTATTCACTTATCTCATCATTTCATTAATCATCACATGCAATGCCGATGCATCCAAAGGAACAGGTACGTACAATTAATGTTTTCATCGTTAATTACTATTTGACATCGATCATGTGCAAATTTTAATATGTTTAACATCTCAAACGCCGTAAGTTATGAAATTGGATGACTTGGAATAAAGGTTTCTTGATGTATATACATTAATCATGTACAATTGTGTTCGTATTCGTTACGTTTTTCATACTCACAGCCAATTATTCAAGATAATAAGAGATTGTATGCGTGTAATTAACGTTATAAGGATTTAACATATGCAGGCGGAGACCATGAATTCAGCTACGATGAAGGGTCACCGAATGGACCAAGCAAATGGGGATCTCTTAGTGCTGAATTTAGGCCTTGCTCGGATGGGGAATCACAATCTCCTCTTAACATCGAAGCCAAAAAGGTGAAGGATCAAGCAAATGACTTGAAAAAGGCTTACAAAGAAGCTCCCGCCAAACTTTTCAATAGAGGTCACACTATCGCGGTATGCTCACCACAACCTAATAAGTTTAGAAATTGTGTGTTACCAGTATTGTTATTATTATTGTTTTATATTTTGCATTTTGTTTAGGTTGAGTGGCAAGGTGACGCGGGTGGGATAGAAGTGAATGGTTCGACATACAAGCTAGTTCAATGCCATTGGCATACGCCTGCGGAGCACACTATTGACGGGAAGAGGCATGTGTTTTGTAGCGTGTTGGATCGTCTTATGTTTTGTTTGCAATTTAAGTGAGATTTGTTGTGCATGTCTTTGTAGGTATGATGCGGAACAACACTTTGTACATAGCAATGACAAAGGCCAAAAGGCAGTTATTGGTGTCTTTTTTACCATCGGAGAGTCTGATCCCTTTATTGAAAAAGTAAGTACTTTCTCAATTTACATTTTATGTATAACATATTTCCGAAAATTAGATTTTATCAATCCAAATTATGTTATGCTAATTTATAATAATTGATACCGACTATTTGATCAGTAACACTTAAACTTTCACTTTCAAGTATAATCTCATTTGCTTAAACATCATTAATTTACATTTGATTTCTGGTTGATTTCGCTTATTAGGATATCTATCTTGCAAGGGGATCAAGTGAGAGACAAGAATAATATATATCGTACAAAACTTTTCATATTAATTAGAAAAAAATTAATTGAAAACATGACAAATATATAAAATATAATTATAACAAATTAAGAATTAAGTATAAACTTTTCAGTTTTACTACAATAAATAATATTAGCATCATATTCACTTATGATTATCTAATGCATGCAGTTGTCCGAAAGCAAGTTTAAAGAGATCGGTGCTAATGGGAATGATTTGGGGAAAGTAAGTGCAAGTAGTGTCACGAGTGGTAGCAAAAAGTATTTCCGATATAGTGGTTCTCTTACAACTCCCCCATGCTCCGATGGTGTCATTTGGACCCTTGCAGAAAATGTTAAATCAATTTCAGAGGAACAAATCAAATTGCTCAAAGGGCCTCTTGATCACGTAAGCCTTTGTTTTTTTCTCATCCAATTGGATGTTCATTGTGTAATTGGATTTTGAAATTTTAAAACTGAATCTGATTTGAGTTTTGAGTTTTTCGGTACTAACTCGAATAATAAACACCCATACGCACAATCAGATGTTTATGATGACGTATGACAATATGGTATATTAGGTTATCGTAGCAAAGTTGCAAATAAGTGTATGTTTGGTTGATTTATACTTGTATTTTCATGTTTCTTTTTACGTTAAGTCAAAATGATCTTTTAAACGGTAATGGTCATCCAAGATGTTTACTTAACAAAGGTTTGAACCACGGTCTCTTGAAGGCTTTATTCAAATACATTATCATGTTCTTTTTACGTTAAGTCAAAATGATCTTTTTAAACGGTAATGGTCATCCAAGATGTTTACTTAACAAAGGTTTGAACCACGGTCTCTTGAAGGCTTATTCAAATACATTATCACTAGATCATCTTGTGATGGTTAAAACAAAATAATTTCTGATTGTGTACTTAATTACGTTATCGTAATTAATATTGTATTTAAGGGTGAATTGGTGATCTTGTTTGATTAATGTTCTAGGAATTTCGAGAAAACGCCAGGCCTGTTCAAGAACTTAACGGAAGAGCGGTTGCGCAATTTGAAGACAAAGAGTAAGCTCTCTTATATTAAATTTATTTATAATGTATACATATTGAAAACAAAATATTCACTTCAATCCGTTATTAACTAATTAGAAAACTATCAGCGTTATCTATAACAAGATTTTGTGATTATATCTTTTTGTGAAGTAATTCATATTTTACTTTAAGCGTTAATAAATTATGTGATAATAGTATATGATAACAATGTAACATATGCGTAAATTAATATTCTTCATATGTACGTATTAGGATTAATCAATACTGTTATTAGATTTCTTTGTTACTTAATCGAAATTAATAAGAGGGCAAAGGAAAGGAATGGAATGGAATCATCTCGTTGATGATGTTTTGACGATGGTTTAATTTTGCAGGGGCACAGGAGAAGACACGAAGCACAGTGGAACGGAGTCAACATCACCAATGCTACAACTAAGGGATGGAATCATGTTGTTAATTCAAGTATATATTTTTTTTTATATTAGGTGGTAGTATATATACTAGTATAGTATGATTAATTTATCCGTTTTTATTTGGATTTTGATATGTTTATCTGAATCAAATTATTAAAAATTTAGTAATTTTGTTAGAATTATACGGTGTATTGACTATTAAGTGTCATGTATTTTTATCATGTCATTTTACGGTGTTTTTTCCGTAGAAATTCTAACTATTATATCGGTTGTGTTTCAAGCACGTAGTAAGTATATATAGACGATAAATTGATTAAAATGAAATAAGCTTTCATCATAAGGAGCTAATTTAAATGGTAGAGACACAAGTCTTTAAAAAAATAATTCTAGATTCACTTTACAAATAAAATGTAAAAAGTGCATTTTAGATGTTGAGTTTAATCTAAACGGTCCAAAAATGGCATAACCTTTCTTTCGCACATTTCAAAAAATAATCGACACTAATAAATACATCATTTTACGAAAAGGAATAAAGTTTTAAACATATGCATTAGCTTAAATCTAAAGTCTCATGATATGAAAGTCTAAATTAACTATATCTTTTAGATGAGCTCACGAATGATACTTATTATTTTAATAGCAATATATAGAATTTTTCTAGGTTAATTTTGTCTTAGGTCAGGTTAAACCACGACCTCTAGATTATGAGACTTACATTTTACTATTAGGCTCCAACCCTCCACGCTATGAGTGAAACTATCTAGCTAAAATAATTAGGTTTAGTACCAAAGTTTTAATTACTTGTGCAATTAACTTACGAAACAATTTAAACACTCAATTGATATTAACCATTAACCACTAATTAGAGGGTGGTTAATTAATTTGTTGCTCTACATAGAAAACCTATTTGACTTTGCTTCTTCTTCATCCAACTTACGTAGTAAACCAAATATAGTAAAAATGACTTATAGAGATTCTAAACCTAGATCCAACATTACATACTCATTCTTCTTATGATCATATCATCATTGTCCCCATTCTTGATTCACAAGGCTGATGCATCCAATGGTGCGTACTATCGATAAATATTTATGTTTTGTTTTGATGATTGTCAATATTTAATGGTTGTGTAACTATTATTGTAATAACATTGATATGTTATTCTTCCTCGATCGATCGTTCAGGGCTTCGTCACCCTCATCGTGTGCTTGGAACATCAAAGAATGACATGGCCCAGACCACCGTTGTTGATCATTCTGGGAAAACTTCGAACCGGCCTCCAATTAAGGGGGTGCAACCAATTACAAAAGGTAAGTTATTTAAAAAAAATACACTATTAGAAAATGAGATTAATGGGACCTTTTAGAAGCGTTCTTTTACAAATGTTGTATCTTCTAATAAAAAAGTTACAATTTTCTAACAAAAAGCAAATTGCTTTACATCTGATCAGTCAACCTCACCTATGTAGCTTTGGTTAAATGTTTCTTTAGGCATAATGCATCTTTTCAAGACATAATTTAACATTTTACAGATGTTGCATTTGATTTTCGAAAAGAAAACCTATTAGTTAACTGGGATGTTAATCATATGCTTGTAACTAACTAATCAAAAATTAAACTATCGAAAAGAGAAAAAAACATAACTTAGTTACAAATTAAATTATACATACGATGTCTTACTAATTAACAGGTGAGCAATTCAACTATTTAGAAGGGAGTCCAAGTGGTCCGGAGAACTGGGGAAGTATTAGTCCGGATTGGAAAATTTGTGCGGATGGAAAATTACAGTCTCCGGTTAACATCGATGTCAAACACGCACAAGCTAGACCAGACGACTTGAAACGCACATACATTGAAGCACCAGCCAGACTTGTTAATGGACATAATAATATGGTGTAAGTTCAATCTCTTAATTTGCACGCTTTGTAATTATTTAATTTATTATCACTATCACTACCATTATCATTATTATTATTGTTATTGTTTTTGTTATTTTCAAGGTTGAATGGCAGGGAGATGCCGGAGGAATACAAGTGAATGGTTCAACATACAAATTACGTCAATGTCATTGGCATACTCCTTCTGAGCACGCCATTAATGGGAAGAAGTACGTATCAATATGTTTTAGTTTGTAATTAGTCTTATATATAATGCAATGTTAATAAAATAGCTTTTAGAAAAACACTAAAATAAAATCTACAAGAAGGTAAAATCTTAATAACTGACATTGACACATTAGTAATTAACGATAGATCACAATGTAGAATAAACGTTGAAAAAATAAAAAGAAAATTAAAATTTGGTTCCTACCTTGATCAAGGTTTGTAGTAATTTTTTTTTATAGGTTTGATGCAGAACTACATCTCGTTCATAAAAATGACAAAGGGCAAAAAGCAGTTATTAGCACTCTTCAAACCATTGGACAACCCGATTCTTTTATCGGAAGTGTAACTACTCTCTCTCTCTCTTGATCTCTTGCACGCGCCATGTGGCGTTCATCCTCCATAAATTGATTAATATACGTACGCGTGTAGCTGGCAGAGAAGATCAAAATACTTGGTACATACGAAGCAATTGACCTGGGAAACATTAGTGAAGGTGGTATAATCCTCGTATCATAACTACCAAATTTTCGCTGTGTGTATGATTTTACTTGATACGTTTGCAATTATAGGTAGTATAAGGCATGGTAGCAAAAGGAATTATAGATATATTGGTTCCTTTACTACACCTCCATGCGAGGAAGGTGTAATTTGGACAATTGAAGAAAAGGTTAGATCAATTTCACAGGGCCAAATCAAACTGCTCAAGGGACTTCATCATCGTGTAAGCCTTGATACATAATTATGTTTTCTACTTGAAACTAAAAATAATTAATTATATTACTACTATACTTTCATACACAAATTATTAATGCCATCATATTCATGTATTTTATTCGAATTAACAAAGTTATTTCATGTGTTAATTTACTTCGTTATCTTTTAGGAATTTAAAGAAAATGCAAGGCCACTTCAACATCTTGAAGGAAGACCAGTTTGGAAATTTGATTTACCTGACGAAAAAGAGTAAACTCATTCATGAAATATGTATTTATAATTAAATGACCATTTTATTTCTGTACATATTGTATAACTTATAGAATATAAAAGCCTTAATAGCTATAATATCTCTAGTTGTTGTCACATAACCTTTTTATGTTGTTTATAGTGATCTATAAAATTCTATTACTTTCTTATTTCTAATTGTCAATACTAACCACTAATGATTAACCACAAACTTGTTTATATTGAGACTGGGTATATAAATTTCCAAACTCATGTTCCAATATTTTAGTATTTATTATAAATAGTTACCATTAGATGTGTACTTTTTTGTAAGTTAGAATCAATGTGAAATTTTACTTACCACATGCACTATCTTTTAATTTACTCTAATGTTTATCATAATAATAACTATCATGTCAAATAATAACTATTATATTTATATAGATAATAGACATGTCAGGCGATTCATAATATATATATATATATATATATATATATATATATATATATATATATATATATATATATATATATATATATATATATATATATATATATATATATATATTCTAGCATATGGAGCTCAAGCTTCAGCTCTTTTATTAAGAAAACTTAAATTCATGTGCAGGCCTAGGGCCAAGTAGCCTATTCAATCGTGTTAAGTGAGTTTGATTGCTCATAAACATTTCGACTCATTTATATCCTTAGTTTTGTTGATCCTAGTTTGAACTGTTAATCCATTACAAATTTCAAAAAACTACTCGAATTGATAACCTATGGGGTCCTCTTTGATGCTGGTAGCAAAAGAATAAAATTCTAAAAGAGGAGATAAAAGGGGAACTTTGTGTATACTTCTTGATTTAATATAGGTTTTGAACTCAACATAAATATAACAAATATAGTGTATGATACAAGGTTAATTAAACTCTTAGGGTTTAATATTAGAGTTAGAGAACTCTCTCTACATACACACATATAAATCGGTAATATAAAACACCTAAATAAACACTTTCTGACTTTCAAAATGAGATTATTAAAGTACTTTTTTTTTTTCAAAATAACAGCAAACAAGGTTTTATTTGTATTAATAAACAAACAGAAAATAATACAAATTTAGAACGACACATAACATATTTATCAAACGATGAGAAATGGAAGGACTATCAACATGAAAGCCTCGTATGTGAATGTCGCATGACCCGAGTATGTCGTGTCTCTCTCCTTGAACCTCTCTGTCAGCCCCTGCATACGTATATTTTATAAAATAATCATTATTTATTTTTTATTATTTTTAATTATAAATGAATCTATATTTTACAAAATAAAAATTTTATAATCAATTATAAGATTTAGATACCTTAACGATGAGACAGCACCTGAAATCAATGTCAACAAAAAACACATATTTTTTTAAAAACTTAAGGCAAAGGGAAAACTAGGAAGCCATTTGGTTCGTAAATGAATTAAAATTAATTCTAATAAAATTTTGGTATTTTGTTTAGTTTGTGAAGTTACAAATGAAATTGAAATATTAAAACTAATGAAATGATAAAATTATCCATTGAAACGTTTCAAATTACCTCACTCATATGAATGAATCTAAGATCCACCAAACATAATTTTTAGTAGAAAATGTTTAAGATTGAATTTAAATATTTAGAAATTTGTGAACCAAATGGATATTCCAAGATATACATAAGTTGTTAAGAATGCGTACTCAATAAAGTTGTCATACTCGATCGCTTTTTTGTTTCCCCCTGTCTTGTCGAACTTGAAAACAAGCAGATCCAAGACAAAGGAGGAAACAAGAAACCCAAGGCTCATCAGTGCCTCTCGCAATTCCCAGACATCGATACAACCACTGCAATCTCGATCGAACTTCTCAAAAATTTCCTAAAAGTTAATTAGTATACATTAAAAATCAAGCCATGTCCAGTTAATTAAATAATTAGAGGAAATTAGGTCGAACAAATATGTGATATTTTTACATACCCTCCAATTTTGAAGACTGTAGAACACTTGAGTGAATTCTTTAGGTCCTGATATTTATAAATTGATCGACAATATATAATCAATTGTGTAACTTAGCTACAACAATTTTTTTAAGAATAAACGATCGATCAATGATTTCACGATCAGACCAGACCTATCAGTTAGACAAGTTGGATATGTAAGCCATTTTTCTAAAATAAATGATCAGTTCTCAACAGCTAGCGGTTGGACACGTGGCCAGGTGCGACCCCGGCAAGATTTAATACTAAATGGCCAAATATTTGGCTTTTAACAAAAGCAAAAAGATTGAGATGATTATTGTTAAACTTGTTTGTCTTTGATAAATGTTTAAATGGTTGTTTTACGTCTCGTTGTGAAAACATTTGGAGCAAAGGCTAATATACCCAAACTTAACAAAGAAAGATATTAATTACCAATGCTTCTGGTGTTGGTATTAGTAAAGAGATGCATGAGAAGACGGACGGTACGGATACTGAAACTTTGATTGTACGAAGACAACGCTCTTTGCAACTCCTTATCATCCACAACCCCACTCCCATCCACATCCGCCAACTGAAAACATGCAATCACGTTCGGATCCGTCCCTGGAGGAAAAGTTGACGGTACAAGCACGGCGAACGGGTTTCCATAGGGGGAGTATGGGGTTTGTAGTGGCCCTCTAGTGGTTTGTTGTCGTATGGTGTGCCATAGGGGTCTGTGTAAGCGGACCCCTGTGGTTGCCCGTACGGTGGCGTTGCAGTAGCAATGCCAGGGGCTGAGTAGTATTGTGGTGGCGCACCGTAACCATAGCCGGATGGGTTTTGTGGGTATCCAGACATGGCTTTTGGAGGGACAATTGAATGGGAAAGGTATGGTTTTGTGTGAATATATAAAACTAAAGATGGAGTTGCTTAGGTGGATTGGAATGTATTTGCATAAAATGTCATTCACTTTATTATTGACATTTGAGTCATTTGACCATTATTCTAAACTTAGAAAATTTAACGTATATACTCATATTCTAAATTTAGAAGTTTTTAATACAGGATATATACGTATACATTATACATTCTAAATTTATATGCACACGTATTTTTATAAATAATATTAAAATCATAAGTTTAGGTTCATACCGGCAACATATATATCTTTTTACTATGCCATTTATTAAGAAAAATATATTATATTATAAATAAGTCAAAAAGAATATACATAAACACCAATTTTAAATTAAGAAATTATACCCAAACAAAAACCTAATACAAATCATTATATCTTAAAAGAATTGGCTTATTATCTTCTATTATTACTTGTCATACTCCCTCTTTTAAAAAAATAAGTCAAAAAAAACATATATACACGTCAATATGGGGCTAGCTCATTTGATAGAGTTTTTGTTTTTTAGAGGGGATGTCATGGGTTCAAACCTAGGCAGGAAGTAAATTAACTTGGTGTAAATTACAAGTAGGAGTAGAATAGATTTGTTGTTCAAAAGATAATAATAATAATTTAAAACTTGTCATATTTTACCTCGCAAAAAATATTTAATTTTAAATTTTTTTTTCTAAAAAGGGTTCAAAAAGACAAAAAAATCAACAGAAAAATGAATTTAAAAAATCTGTTAAAGTTAAATATAAACCATGTTTGAAACCTTTTCAGAAGTACGTTCTATAAAAAAAATTAGGGTTAATGGATTTAAATACTCCCAACTATTGGGAATTGGCCGCTGCCACCCCCAAGTATCATTTTGGCGAATATAACTCCCAAGTAAACACTTTGGTGTCTGTATCACCCGCCGTCTATCATAACCCTAACGACGTTAACTTTCTGATGATGTGGCACGCATACGTGTACAGGCTTTGCTTGTGTGGCAGCTGACGATGAACGAGATGATAAAAACAACAATCAACAACCCTAATGAGTTTTCGAGAGAATGGGAGGACGATGAATGTGACCTACGGTGAGTTTCGTCTTCGATTGAATAAACTCCGCCATGGAATCCGCTAATCCGGCGAAATCTCCGGCGTCCATGGCGATCGAATCGGACTTCAACGTCACAGCGTCCGGCGGAAGGAGGCGGATGTGCGGTAGCGCGTTGACGCCGAATTAGGCGAAAGTTGCTTGCGATTCACCGAATTCGATATCGCAGAAAAAGAGCTTCGATGCAGATTGCGAGTTTTGGTTGTTGATGGTGAAGGATTTCGATAGAAGAATTCGGATTTGAGGGATTTGAGGTGGAGTTCCGATTTGTCATGGAGCTGTAGGGTGTCGAAGAAGATGATGAGGTTGAAGGATCGGGGTTTGGTGGTGATGATGCGGCGGAGGAGGCTGTCGGAGAGGTGGATGACGCTAGAGGAGGAGCGGGATTGGATGGATTTGAGGTGGAGTTCTGATTTGTCATGGAGCTGTAGTTGATTAACCACGTCAGCTGCCACACAAGCGAGGCCTGTACACGTATGCATGCCACATCATCAGAAAGTTAACGTCGTTAGGGTTATGACAAACGGCGGGTGATACAGACACCGAAGTGTTTACTTGGGAGTTATATTCGCCAAAATGATACTTGGGGGTGACAGCGGCCAATTCTCAATAGTTGGAAGTATTTAAATCCATTAACCCAAAAAATTAATAGCCTCTTTAATAATGAATTTTTTTTTAATAATATTCCTTTATAAATAAATAAAAACACTCTATAAATTAAAAAAAAAAAAAAACTTTAATCTAAAAATTTCATATGTAAGCTCAAACTTAGGGTGGAAGGGGCGCATGCGTCGTGAGGCAACGACATGCCTCAGCGGCACCTAACATTGCCGCTGCCCGTTTTTCACGCCGCATGGCGTGCATTTCCGGCACCCATACGTTGTGCCTTCCCTTAAAGAGACCTACACCGGTACAAACTAATCTAGGACTTTCTTCCAACGCTAACACCATCCAAGCTTGCAAAAATCATCCCTTCAACGGTTAGTTTCACGTGGCATGGTGTGACAACACTGCCACCATCAAATTTGAGTGTGTTATGTGATGTAGTCTGATAAAATTTAATTAATAGGTTTATGATATAGTATGATGGGTGTTGTATGAGTATTTCACCTTTAAGTTTTTTGCAAACTGATCCCTAGTAACTTACAGACCATTTATTTTATTTTTAAAAAGATTAAACGAAAACGGTTGCTAATGCTTGTAGCTTGCTTCTGTCCTTAGTCAATTTTGGACTGAGGCTGTTCTGACTGCCGTATCTTTTTTGAACCGAATACCTTCCTCTGTCATCTCTGGTCTGTCTCTTTTTGAGAGAAGATTTTTTTTTTGGGTAGTACGAAGGGGGAAATTGGCCCAAAAATTGGATAGGGGTCAAGACGTTGTCGAGCACCGGCGGCTGACTCAAGTGCCCCTCGAACCGCGCGAAATGGTCGCCTATTACACGGCTCACTAACTCTGCCTGGAGTGGTGGTACCTATTATTCGTCGGCGGGGCGGTCCGGCGCTACGTAGATGACTTTTGGCTCGGATAGTTGGGCAGGCGCTCCCCTTTGGGTGTGGCTGTGTATGGATAGGCTAAGGCACCTTAGTGTGCAAGGGGCTAAGTCGTTCATTCAAGGACCGGAGCTTTCATCTGAATTCCCCTATGTTCTAGACCATTGTTTCTTAGAGTCGTTGAAGGAAAAAAGCTGGATAGAGAGGCCGGGTAAATGGTCCAAGGGTCCTTGTCCAAAGGCGGCTAAGCCCTTTCCAGCAACGTGAAAAAGGAGAGCTTGCTAAGGGAATTCAAATATTATACACCACATACTATATATTTTTATTATTAGTACAAATTAAACAATAAAAGACAAAATTAATTGAAAACTAAAAGACAAAATAAATAATCAAAACTTAAATTTTTAGTTTAACATGTTAAAGAATGATATGCTAAATCGAAAAAACTAAAAGAAAAAGTTAACTATTTCAACATGTTAAGAAGAAAGATATAACAAGTAAAAAAAGCTTAAACGGAGTATATATAACATCACCCGTAACAAAATCATGCATTTGTTTATCCTAAACTTAACCACCCAAATCAAAACCTTTAAAATCGGCTTACTACCCACATGAAAGATCACTGTTATTACAGGCATGTTTTAATAAGAGTTTTAGAAAGGAAAAAAAAATAACTGTTCAAAGTTGAAAAAAAGCCATACAATACACCCTTCCGTCCTTTTTATTATCAGTCTTTATCTTCTCTCTATCAAGTATTTTTAAATGACAAACACCCTCACTTGTATAATCCAACTTTAAATCTACATTATTATCCACCATGAGACTCATACTCTCAACCTAATACCACTATATAGTAGATACCATTAGACTAAAAGCCCTTTGGTATCTCTCTATCAAGAGAAGGTCCCTTCTAATACACAACTCGATCTTAACACTATTTAGATGTACATTTGTGCCGAGTTGACCCAAACTCGGGCAATTAAAATGTACCAGGCTCAAACTCCAAAAGATATCACTCATATGTACCAAAACTACTCACTCAATCATACCATAAAATTGGATTTGTAATATTACTGACAATAATGGACACATGAATAAACATAACAGACGGTAGTTAAAAAAGCAAACCAAGCAGCATCCATAACTCTTTCCAACTCAAATTCTGCAATTCCCCACCCTTGACCTACCAAGATAATAAACCACCATCTCTAAGAAAGCTTAAGTCTCATCATTAATTCATTATTACGTAGATAAAACAACATCATACTAGTTCACAACTCTGCAACCATAATATAAACATGGCACAGGTGCACTCTTTTCTGATGCATAATGTTAAAAACATGCATTTTCATCTGATTCATCAAACTAAAACAAGATGAAATACTCCCACCCAACAAGTCCTTTAGAGTTTCAAGTTATCATGTTCGTAAAACATGCTTTAAGAGCAAGCTTACATATTAAGAGCTTGAGCATGGTGACGAATGTGATCGTCTATGAAAGAAGCTATGAAAAAGTAAGAGTGATCATAACCAGGCTGCATGCGCAGCAGAAGTGGAGCTTTAGCGCTCCTACATGCCTCATCAAACTTGTTTGGTAACAGTTGCTTTTCATGCAAAAACTTATCATCATCACCCTGCATAGGATTTTATATGAAACAATTATATCGCATTTCAAAGATTAGACATATATTTTATCATGTTATGTTGTAACGTCTAAATGTCTCAAGGGGTTAATATGAACTTCAAGAGACTTTAAAGCATATCTAAATATTTCAATGAAACAGATCAATTTTACCTGGTCAATCAAGATTGTAGCCGCAACATCATTGAACTTTGCTATCAGACAAGTGGCATCATACTCCTGCATTTTATGAGTCATGGTATGGTTATGAGCACTTGCTTCTTGTAATTACCAGACACAACAATTAAAATTACAAATATACCTCCCATGCAGTCTTGTCGTCACCCAAATAGTTTGTGAATGCCTTCTGGCCCCATGGACAGTTAATAGGGTTTACAATAGGTGCAAATGCTGACACCGACTGTAGAAACATAAATTTGGATGAAAAAAAGGAAAAGATGATCACAGTAATCATCATTATAACATTAACAATGGCTATGAGTTTTTCAATCATGCAAGTTCCGATAATTATTTTGTCTGGAATACCTTGTATTTGTCAAGGTTCTTCAAATAGATTGTAAGCGCTCCATGTCCGCCCATAGAATGACCGGTTATGGATGCCCGTGATGTATTAAGCTGTGGGAAGTTATCACTAAGGAGTTTTGGGAGTTCCTTTACTACATAATCATACATCCGCCAGTTCTTCCACTTCTCCACAGTAGCATTAAGATAAAATCCAGCACCTGATTTAAATACACACCAAGAGCAATGAGCTCATTAAATAATTGCTAAATTTGACTACTCGCCGATGTATTTATTTTAAGTATCTTCTACAAAAGTAACTAAAAAGTGAATCCAACACATGCAGTTTCTGTTTCACTGTAACATACCAACACCAAGGTCATAGCTGTCTGCTTCACCCTCCACATTCAGGCCTCCTAAATCATACAGTAAAGGAACTGGTCAGTAATATGGTTTTAATGTTATATAAACAGAAACTTAAAGTTTCATACACAGGCAACAGATTTTCAGTAATGAGTATCAGCGCATCAGAAAGGGCAATCTACACAAAAACAAACAAGTGCTTCAGAAAACTAAGACGTAGCATGAACCAAATTTGCCTAACTATATCTTAAGATGTAAACCAGTGAGAATATGGAGAAGCAGTGACATAACAAAATGCAACACTTGAGAAACACGAGCGTCTTCATTTCTCAAAATATTACTTCCAAAATATATCTATTTGCAAATGAAATATAGTTTTGCAAGTTTTTTAAAGATTTTTTATTAAAGGGTAATTAGGTAACTGATTGCGAGTCAAAGCTTTTATAAAACTATGTATCATGTCAAAAGATGCAATTTATGGGGACAAATGAAGTAGTAGGCTATCGAAAAAATAGTGAGGAAACGTAAAAACTACATATGTGAATAAGGTTTCAAACTTCAAATTAAGAGAAAGACCACTTACTTGGAGATGTATCTGGAACAACCAAAGCAATGCCTTCAGTTGAAGCAACTCTTTGTGCACCGGACTTGATAATGAAATTTTCATCAGTGCAAGCAAGCCCAGAGAGCCAGTACAGTACCTAGCCCATAACCAGATATAAAAGTTAGAACCCTTAGGTCAAAAGAAGTAAGAAAATTAGGTATCAAAACATAAGGGTACTTCCAACTTATAAACTTTTTTTCACAAGTTCAATGATGAGCTAGCCAAGTAGAGTTCACTCGACATCATAATTTACGTAACATCTAGCCTCTCATACCAACCAAAATTGTCTGTTTTGCATATTAGGAGCTCACAGATTTATTTTTGGTTGCCTAGGTGGAGACTTCCCAAGAGGTCAGTCGGTCACGCATCATTGGATTAACCCCAACCTGAGCATGCTTAAGTCTTAACAATGTAGTTTTTCTTCTTCTTTATGGTCCATTATCTCTCCTATGCACTAAATGTGGGATTCACCTCAGGCGTTTCGATTTAACCTTATCATTTCCAGTTGATTTCTTTCTTTCATCACAATCAAGAGCAAAAAAGCTCATTAGAAAGGATAAATTAATCGGTAAGCCAAGAACACAATGAAGGACATAACCATTCTTCCACGAAAAACTCATGCAACATATATAAATAACAATAATAATAACATGGGAAGCTAATGGCATAATAAAGTGGAAAAATCTTTTTTTTTATAATTGTTCTTAGTTTATAATGTTTGATTATTCGCAAAACCATGGTAAAAATGAGTATAAAGTTTATTAGAACAAAATGAGTATAATTTTTCTTTGTTTTATGTTTGCATCAACCCTAGTTAGACCAAAGGTACCAACGACAACAGCATAAAAAAGCACTACACATGTGGGAATATAATGTTAGGCATCGAATCAATCATAAAGGTATAGCCATGAGAGGGTATGAGCGTGCATACCTAGTGCCTGTATTTCCTAAAAAATGAACAAAACCCCGAATCCCTAACCCCGAAATCACACACGATCAATGAAAGTGAGATAAAAACACCAAAACAAACAAACCCCCAAATCCAAAACCCTAACCCCCAAATCGAAACAGTAAAACAAACCTTTGACTCTAAACATACACCCTAGATCATAAATCAACAACATCAGTACAGTTATTGGTGAAGATAGCTTACAGGGAACTTTTGGGATGGAGAAGACGACGGAGGGAAGTAAATGTGGAAGTTCATGGAGCAATTTAAGGTGGGAGAATGATGCTTATATCTTTTGTTGAATCCTTCAAACATTTTGGAGCTGCTGATTTCAGTTGGCTTCATGTTCTCCATCTTGATTGCTTGATTGCTTTGGGTGATCTTCGATTTCTTGTTGATATGAGCGTGAATGTTTCAGAAGAGAATAGGGTTCTTATACACCACAGATGTGTATGTGTGCACTGTTTCCACTGATAAGGGTCAAGCAAGGTGTGCTTCACGTTTTTTAACGGAGTATGTTACACGTATCATGTTTCTTACTTTTTCTAGAGTTCGGTTTTACTACTTATGGTTTGATAATAAATAACAATTTCTTTAAATAATTTAAAACATTAATTTAACCTCAAAATTTTTTAAATTGTTTTAATTTTATTTTAAAAGTTTTATTACTTATTTCAATTTGATCATATGAAATTTTTGAATTGAAATTAAAACAAGCTATGAAATGTTTTAAGTTAAGTTGATATATTTAATCTTTTAAAGGAAAATTGTAACTTTTGTCAAATGTTAAAAAGTAAAATTGAAATTAACTTTTTATTTTAACAAGGGAGTGCTCATCAAGTGTGTGAGAGTGAGAGTGAGAATGCTTTTAGCAATACTGGCTTTCAATTTATTAAAAGATGTTCTTAACGCTAAGATATATCATTTTAGTTTATTATGTGCCTCGTATTAAACAAAGGTATCAAACATCGTATACGTATAAAAGTGGTATACGTGAAGCACAGACTGAAAATGGCTTATGCAAGACCTTGTACGGCTGTATACACGTTTTCTAAAAAATTATGAATTAATTAAAATTAATAAGGAGTGTGTTTATTAATAAGTGAGGACTAGATGACACAGTCGCACGTTGTTGCGATCATGCGGTCGTTTGACATCCTCGCTTGGATACTCTTGTCTCACATAGAGGGCAAATCAATTTTATTTGAAAACTTGTCACGTTTTTTGTCCTTTAAACTAACAGAAGTTAATTTTTTCTAGTTAGATTTTTGTAAGTTATCATTTTGCTCTTAACAATTAAAATGGCAAAATGTATGATTTTTATTTTTTTTATTTTTGTGTTTATTTTACTAACTTTTCTTTTTTTACCACTTTTATATCTTAAAACTTATCTTAAATATTGTTAACTAACTAATTATTAATCTTTTTAGAAATTATAATTTTATTTATATAGTTTTATTTTTGGTAACTTTATATTTATTTGTTCACTTTACCGGTTTACTTCTCTAATAATAACAATACTAGATAAACAACCAGTTTTGCTAAAAGTTTTTTGGTTAGAAGATTTTTTAGTCGTTTCGAACAGTTTAGCTTACAGCAGTAGAATTTTGGTTTATGGTTTGAATTTTTAATTTTCTGTATTCAATCAAAGGATTTATTTTTAAATATAAATATAGTGCAAGAGTTAATAACTCTAATACAAAATGCTACGTACTTTGTTATAAGATTACACATGCTATGTTAAATAGATTAAAAAAGACATATCAATAGAAAAATAATAAGATTTTTACTTCTATGCAATTTACTCTTTGGGATATATAGTTTTCTTATATGAAACTATGTTTTTATCGATATGAAATGATTATGATGAAATTTAGGTTTATTTATATTAAACTATAATAGATAAAAAGTAAAGGATAACAACTAAATAATTAAACTAATATTATTAGTTATTTCAACACCTAAACCCCATATAAATCAGAATTATTACTTCATATTAAACTAGGAAATATTCCCCGCGCTTCGCAGCGGGTTTCCAGTTTTTTCACAGTGACGGTTTCTTACTTTGTCACAGTAAATGCTAAAATTTAGTTTTTTTCATGCTGAGTAAATGAAGAAACAAATGTCAAATATGCTTTATCATCCTTCGAAAGGATAACCACATGAATTCCTCCATAAAAGAATAGATTGATCAACTTTCCTAAAGTTGTATTCAATAATAATATTTGATATCAACAATCCATTATTCATTATGTCTGGTTTATCCTTTCCTTTTCTTCTTTCAATTTTGAGATTAAAGACCTGCATATAATAAGACTTTTATTGTCATATTCCATTGTTGATAATCTTTGATAATACGGACCAGATACCAAAATCAACAGTAGCCCAAACTTCAAATGCAATCCTTTGTTTGTATGGAACACTTCTGCCAATTGTAAAATGGGATTTTAATCAAAGAATTAAAGAAACATATATGTCATTACAATCTAAATGATACAAAGCAAAACCTAAACTAAGCTTTTTTTAACCACATGACATTTAATGAGGAAGATGATGAAAACGTTCATGCAAAATCAAAACAACATGATTAAGAACTTCTCGTATAAAAATGGAAATCATATAAAAAGTAATAACAAAATCTAAAAAAGATATATGGTGCACTGGCATTGATTTTTCCAACCTGACTATTTAATCTCTGAAAATAATCTATAAATAATAAAACAACATTAGGCAGTAGCAGACAATTTATCCAAACATATTAATTTTTTTATATTTTTTGAATTTCAAATCGTAATTATAAGATAATTAGTATCGATGCTTAAATTTAAACACTCCGGGAAGATTTAGTTACTCAACAACAATGTGTGTTACTATTTATTATAATATACCCAATAGACCCTAGTGACCCTGAGTACCAACCTTTGGCTACCTATGGAACGAAACACTAATGTTTTGCATCTTATCACATCAATTTTAGTGTTGTATTACTAAAAGCAACTTAATTTCATTTGCATCTATTATCACAGAATTGCCAAGTCAAAAGCATACTATGGGCAACAACAACCTCAATCCGTGAATACAAAATCCGCACTGCTGCAACAGCGGAAAAGCTCACTACGTTAACTTCTTCAGCAGAGATGCTCATTATGTTCCAAGGTGCCTCTGATCTTGGAGCTGCAATAGCTGTATAAATGCACAATGACAACAGATCAAGAAACGACACAAATATAAGAAACGATTACCCCATAACTCAACAAAAGAAACAGAAGAATTTGAAGCACTTTTGTATTTCAGTTTGTGTTAACAAACAAAGGTAGTACATGGACATAGATCAATATCTCAAACCTAATTTCATAATTATTTTTATTATACCGTGTTGCAAGGTTTAAAAGTAAGGAATTGAGCTTCGAGTCGTTTTCCCTTCTCCTCATGAGGCGTCGTAAGCCCGAGACGAAATTAAAAAATAAATATAAAAATTATATATCTTATAAAAGCCTTGCGTAATTGAATAGGTGAAGACAGAAGCAGTGGGCTGTGAGTAGCGAATATAATGAAATCCCTTAACTACCCTCGCACTGTTCATTTGCCTTCTAAATTAATAATAGAGTAAAGTAATAACAACTAAAAAGTTCTTGATCATCGGAATGTTATTTAATTAAATACGATATTGTTTAGAGTTCTTATTTATATTGTTAATAATGAGTTTTATTATTAGAAATAAAAAATAAACAATTAAAAATTAAAACGGAAACGAATCAAACAATTAACAAGTCTTTTGCTCCGGTAGGGTTTTACAATTTGACCTTACCGAACATTTACAATAAGAAAAAATTAATACTTCATGTATTAAGCAAAGCCTAATCATATTATTTTGCACGAATAAGATATGGATTATGATTTAAAACTATTGATTGAAGCAAGGGATTTAAGATTCTTAAAGTTGAATTTTACACATGTAACTTCAATTTTAAAAACTTTATTAATATAATGTACTTACCAGTAGGAGAATTCATACACTAACTGTAACACTCTCGCCCAATGTGAAACAGGAGATCACGTCAAATGTTAAAAGAACATTTTAAATCCAAAAGAGTATTTAAATTACGAAGGTCAAATGAAAACATCAACTTATAAAGTCTAAAACATCAATCAAAATAAATACTAAGTCAAAACTTCAAAGTCTTATAAAATAAAATAAATAAGTCTCCAAGCATGTATTCCAAACTCCTACTACTCTCATCACACAATCCCGATCACCCTTGATTACCTGTCGCGGAAACAAGAAAGCAGCTGAGCTACAAGCTTAGAGCGAGGATGTAGATCACAATAGACAAAATAATATTTATCGAATAATAACGTCAGCAGATTAGAAAAGAAAATCAAAATTTTGAATTTAAAACTTCCCCATTAATTTCCACCATATACACCAGATTAAACCAAAAAATAAAGGCTGAAGCAACGAAGGGTTAGGGTTGTTAATAACGAGTAGCCTACAAAACAAATATTCAAAATGCACACCCGCGGTGCCAACATATCATATATCATATCATATCATATCATATCATATCATATCATATCATATCATATCATATCATATCATATCATATCATATCATATCATATCATATCACACAATGGCACACTTGTCGCGACTCCCGTGCACCCCTAATTGTAAGGTGTGTATGGCACTACACAATTCAACCACGAACTAATCATATCATCAAAATCCTAGAATACATACATACGCCTCCCAAAAAATTCCAAAAGCTCTCCTGCGAGCATAATCACATAACAAAGTGGAGACGTCGTAAACTGATCACATTGTCACGAATAGTGTCAAGCTGTCGGTAGCCACAACGACAAGCTTATGATACCTTCATAGGTAGTTGACTCGGTATCACTATCTCCTATCTATAAATCTAGGGTTCTAATGCCGCGTGAAAGAACATATAATCCAACCTTTATCAAAAGTATGTTCATCATGCATAATGGTCCTAAACTAAATGAAATCAAGTAACATCACACAAACGATAATGTTCACAAATATATCATGAAAAATATATTTTTCTCAGTGGCTTTAAAAATAGCTCAATAGCACACAACATAATAGCTCAATAGAAAGAAGTGGATCATACGAGAACGTCGTGGATCAACGGATTAGTTTTCTAAAGTAGCAAAGTTTTTGTAAAGCACATAAAAGATTCAAAACATCCTTACCTAGATACATGTCTAATGCTCTTAATGCCACAAAATTCCACCGACGTGTTTAACAAACCTAGAAAGAGTGATTCGCCTTCTAATCAAATTATTTCATATTGATCCTACTGGTAGTTTTAAAATCCCATCCTATTAATAATCATTAGTCACTGGTGTCATTATTTTTATTAGTGTTCGTTACCGAGCAAATATATTTAATAAAATCTTGAGATAATTAGACTTAAACTCAAAAGGCCATGTAATACCAACTGATACAAAGTTCATGGTTCCACGATTATGTATTTTATATATTTATATAACTAGTGACTCTTATTTATTTGAATTGCTTACTGATCCACCATATTAACAACCCTAAAAATACCATGTGTGGTGACAAAATGAGTTATAATAAGTGTAAATTGGATGGGTCAATCAAGAAAGAAACATCAGAACATTTATGTTCTAGTAATCTGGTATTGCCAATAGGCTGAAACAAACAACCACACATCAGTAGGAGTTTGTCTAAATAGATAATTGATTAAACTCTAAACAGATAAACAGGACTTGACCCAAGACGGATGAATGGGCAACAAAAGTTAACTAGATTACAACCCATTATTTAATCTATATAAAAAAACTAATTGATCAACATTATCCTATCAGATATTTTTTATTATGCAATCACTATTAGTTAGTTGGTTTAAAAGCTATTTATGTGAGATTGTAGACTGGTATTGTCTAGATTAAATTAATAAGTAATGGTAATGAAAAGTAATTGGTCTTAAACCAAAAGGTATGGCATGAGCAGAAGGGATTATTTATAGTATTCAAAGTGTTCTTGAGGTTAATATGAATAATTAGCATTATAGGTTTGTTTATTATTACTCATGAAGTGCTAAGGGTAATTAAGCTAAAGGAACGTGGTCTTATGGTTCACAAGAAAAATGGCAGTAGCAATACGAACCATCAAGTTATGTTTGATTGTTTAGTTTAATTGGAATTTTCTTTGAGGTCATTACAAAATTCATATAGACTTTGCCATACTTATTATTATCTCATAAGGTGCTTAAAACTTTTAGAAAAGGACCAGAACTCCATCAATCTGTTGCACATGACCTTTTATTATGACTTTTTAGTGGATCCTAACTAATAACTTATAGTCAAGAACATAACCACGGCAAGGTTTTCATCAATGTGTTTCAAATTAATAATACAATGAAGTCCAACGATTTACCTTGAGTATCCAATCAATGAGGGTTCTAGCTCAGAAGGTTGTCTTGGTTGAAGGTGCATCAAAAGAGTAGTTGTAACACAATTGTCCGTTGCCTATCTATGAGAAGACCGAGAATAATAGGGATGAATTCAGAATGAAAACGTAACAGAAAGAACAGAGGTCTTACTATACCTCAGTTGAGAATTCGATAGCTAGATCTAGGTGACTTCGAACAGGGGATCAACAGCCTATGATTTGTGGTGCTAGCCTACGATTTTTAGTGCTTGACAATGATTTCAAACTGAAACAAGGAGAACAAGCGATGAAGATTAAAATGGAAGCAAATCAAACAGTTACTAAGTCTTTTGCTCCGGTTTGGCTTTACAGTTTGAGCTTATTGAACATTTGTAATAAGAACAATTAAATACTTCATGTATTAAGCAAACTCTAATCGTATTATTTTGCACGAATGAGATGTGAATTATGATTTAAAATTGTAGATTGAACCAAGGGATTTAAGATTCTTAAAGTTGAATTTTACACATATAATTTCAATTTAAGAAACTCTATTAATTTAATGCACATACTAGGAGAATTCATACACAAACAATATCATATCTTACTTCTTCCACACAGAGAATTTCAATTGTAGAAACTTTATTAATATAATATAATGCACTTACCAGTAGAAGAATTCACACACTAACAATATCATATCTTGCTTCTTCCGGTATATTATTTTGATTTCTTGTATTTTTGAAATTTTTGTTGCCATGTAATTGATTTATATTTATTAAACTATTTTTTAAGTTTTGAATTATTATATATGTGTATGGAACTAATTAGATATTTTTAATTGAATAGTTGGTGAAAACAAAAAATAAAAGTGTTAAGAACAAAAAATTTAAGGGTAAAAGTAAAAAAATGAAAAAGATGAAGGGTGTATAATAAAACAAAGAATGAAGATACACACCTACTTACATATCTTTAGGTGGCTACCCACTTATATATCTTTAGGTGGTTATGTAGTATTTCTTTTTTTCTTTTTAATCTAGCCATACACACCCGTCCATAAATCGCTGACTCGGCGATATGGGCGATACACGCATGCTCAGGTGGGCCCGTTAATATAACATCTATATTACGAAGCAAGATTGCACATTTATCAATAAAAAAACTCAAACAAGTTCTTTTTAATTTTTTTATTTGTTTTGTTGACAGAGGTACGTAAAGCTAACATTATATATTTTTGTTTGTGTATTTAATTATTATATACGAATTTTGCATATCTAATTTTTTGAACGGCTTGTATATCTAAATGGCGGATGGTTTCATATACCAATATCATGTAAATATTATATATATATATATATATATATATATATATATATATATTATTACTACTACTACTATTATTACTGTCACTTTCAAAGCTATTATTATTATTATTAGGGTTTTAAATGTTTAGAATGTTATAACATTACCTCTCTTCATTCCTAATAGATTTAACATCTATATACATGGTTTATAAACTAGTATAAATATATATATAGCTAGTGGGCTATGATGTGTGATTCCAAGGCTCATTTTGAACATCGAACCATAGATTAAAAAACACATCTTAACTGTTTAGAAAATAATAAAACACTACATTATTATGAAAAATGAGTGTTACGGCAACAAAAGCGAATTCAAAAAGTAAAAAAAACATATTATATTTAATCCGGCTTAATTTTGTATATAAAGCGTGTTGAAACTTATATAAAAATAATCACGTTGCAACATTATATGTAAAATTTAAGAAAACTATTTAGTTGATGCGAAAATGAGTGCTAAGGACAAACAAAGCGAATTCAAAAGGCAAGAATATATAATTTTTGACATGACTCCGTGTTTTAAATAAAACATACGAGGAAACGCAGATAAAAATAATTATGTAGCAATGCTACACTCAATTTTTTTCCGAAACTTAATATCTTAAAACTTATAAGAGAACTTATATTATTAAAATTTTTAATAATAAAAAAATTAAATATATATAGGGAAAAATTACAGTGCAAAGCTTATAATACGTGCGAAACGTACGAATTAACAAGGATCATTGATCTAAGAAATGAACGACTCAGATTTAAGATTGAATAATCACGCAAATGAATGCGCCTTAGGGGTAGAATTGGAAATAGCATACAATTGTTGATTTTTTTTAAATTCCTTCTATTTTTTAAATACATATAACTTTTTTTTCAAAAAAAAAAAATACACTATAAAAATGATGATTTTATCATCTTTAATATGTGTATAGTATTGCTATATTTAAAAAAAACAATATTTAAAAAAAAAACGTATATGTGTCGTGCGTATAACTTGCGTGATTATTCACTGCATATTTATCAACATAACTTGCGTAATTATAAATATAACTTACATAATTATTTTTTATAATGTAAATAATTTTATGTAATATCAAATAAATCTTGCGTAATTATGAATATAACTTGCGTAATTATGTACATTATATGCGTAATTGTGACGCGGATGAAACTACCCATCCACCAGAAAACACGTGTCGCTTCCTTGTGACTTCGTATGCTTCACATGAAAATTACCCTTTGTATAGTAACCGACCCCTATATATGTATGTATATATATATATATATATATATATATATATATATATATATATATTCTAATTACTAACTTGTATGTACATACTATTATGCATATAATACAACCATTTAACTTTGATTATTTTAGTGGCATTGTAATATCATTACGGAGAACAAGACTAACTGTGAATCCAAGGATCGTTCAGGAATTATCAGACTTGATTTATACAAGTATTGATCGCGGAATTATCAATACTTGTTGTTTAACCAATTAAATTACTATCAAAGCAAGAATAATAATAATCAAAGATATTCAAACCAAGAATACTCAAACGCAACGATGCTAATGATACTTGTTGATCTCTGTTATTGATTGTTGTTGATGATGTTACAATCGTTAATGATTGTGTATTGCTATATTGTTCTGTTGATTGATTGTTGTACTCTTGATTTTTTTGTTCTTCTCTGTTACAAATATTGATATTGATCTCACATTATATAGAGATCCTATACTGTTTCTATAGCTAACAATTCGCTATAATTAAGCTAATTATCGCTATCCGAATCCTTGCTATGTTTATCGGCATAGGAGTTCGTGTTTTACAATGATTTTAATATAGATAAGATTGTTGATGTGACGTGGAATATTCGCTTGAATAATACGTCTTCAATCTTCATTAATGTTGTTGTTTTGCCACGTTGACTTGTTGACTTTGGGTTGACCACTTGATGATGTGTAAATATCCAAGTGTTGTGTTAGTCTTCCGTAGGAAAATACTCTTCCGTAGGAAACTAGTCTTCCGTAGCAGCTATTCTGTTCTTGTGCTTCCACAGCAACTTGTGCTTCCGCAGCAACTTATGCTTTCGTAGGAGTTATTGTCTTCCGCAACAATTCCTCCTTCAGTAGCTTCACTTGGTATGTTCTTGTTCAGCTGAAGTTGTTCTTCCGCAGGAGATATCTACGGATGTACAATCTTCAGTTATGTTCCTGGACACATCTACGGAAGAACAATTTGGTCATCCACAGTTGTTCCAACACTTAGACAATTTTATCAATTGACCAAGTCTGATGTTTACTGTATATTCACACATACATTACTCAGTACATTATATCTAATATAATCATAACATATATTATGAAATGCAATGTAAATACTAGTTAATCATTCAATAAAACATTAAATAAACACAATCATAAACAAATGTATTCATTGTATTTCATTGAATCTAATAATTACAATAATGATTACAAAGAGTGATTCATCATCTAAACCTATACATAGAGTTCTAGTCCTAATAGTACTCCCCCATAGGTTTAGACTCTAGTAATCATCGGTTTAGGACTTTAAGCTCATTCACTCTTGCTGAAATCTTTTCTTTGAAATAATCAGCAGTAGCTTGTTGGTCCTCATACTTGATCTTGATCTTTCTTCTGCTCAGTCTTTTCAACATTTTATACTTCAGCCCCAGGACATCCTCTTCAGTGGTGAGTGTTGTTACAACACTATTATTGGACACCACCTCCAATTCATCCTGGTCTGATATCCTTAATTCTATGACTGGCTTGATTTCAGACCCAACAAGCTGTCCTGCTTCATACCTTCTCCTCTTACTTGCTTTGGCATGCAACTTGTCAATGACTTGTATAAGGTGGACATAAAGACACAAGTCATTTTGAGCAATAGGATCTTGCAGCCTTGAGAAGTGCTTGTCATGTAAATAGGAAGTATAGTTTGGATGCAAAAGTTTAATCTCCACTGGATCAAAAATCCTTATGCTGGCTGCCTTCCTCTGAGGATCATTGTCACACCCCAACCTTAACGGCGGAAACGTTGAGATGTGAGGGTTAAGATTGTTCATGCCACACAACGCTAATTTAATTAAAGATCCATATTCATGACATACATTTAAGAAATAGAAACAAGTTCCAAAACATAAGAATTTCAATGTCATATGATATCAAAATGTCTATTTATTTCAATCTAGGTCCAGTACTAGATGTAACAATGTCTTCATAGCAAGCTAAACATTATCATTTCCTGAAACATATTAAAATAAAAGGCCAACATAATGTTGGTGAGTTTTCCATAGTTTTCATACATAAATATAAATAAAAGATGACAATTCATGTCATAGGCTATTGAATAAAGTAACTAGGGATGGATGAACAAATGTAACAATCAAACCTTGACAGATTACAAGATTTCAAGATTACAAGATTAAACGATTAGCTAAGTGTACTTGGGTTAACCAAGTAGGCTTGTCAGGCCCATAGATCTATGACGTCGCCAAGCTAGCAATAGTTAATGATTGTACATATTATAGTCATCACATGGTAATTACAAGAGTTCAACTAACCACGACAAATAAGAAGAAATGCCCAAGTGTTTACAAGATTCAAACGAGTTTACAAGTGTATTTATCATAAGGTTAACATGTTTCACCCCAAAGTGTGAAAATATATTAAAAGGGGTATAGAAAAACTCACATGGATAATAGGATGACAAATAATAAGTCTTGAATATAATGCCGAGAACGCGATAACGATCAACCTAAATGAAATGCCGTGTTAAGTTATTCATGGTGATTTTGGTATTATATTTATAAACCATTTTTCCATGATTTTCATGTTATTAAATAGATATAACCTTTTATTATTTTGGTAATTAAATGGTTTAAATAAGAATTTTAGTAATTAACACTATTAATAAAAGATTTATAGATTTAAATAAAATAGTAATTTATAGATTTAAATGATTTAAGTGGTTATAATAGTTGAAATGAGTGTACATTTTAAATATGTATATATTTATTTATTTTCATAAAATAAGTATAAATAATTGTAACTTTATTTTGTCATAATAAAGGATTTATTCCAATAAAATTTACTAAGAATTAGATGGAACTCATTTCAATATAAGATTATAAATAAGGGTATTTTGTACAACTTTTTATAATTTTTTTTTAATAAAAGAAAAGAAAATTTCTTAATTAAAATTTTTAGAAATTTAAGAGAAAATGATTTTATGTAATTTATTATTAAAAATGATTTTTATTTGATAACAATAATTTTTAGAATGTATCTGAAATTAAAATCCTTTTAAAAAAAATAATGGCAGGGCCTCGGGTTCGAACCCGGGTCCCTTGCCAAGGCAACAAGCACACCAACCGCTGGACCAAAGCCCTGTTCTGTGTCATGTTTCAGAGACGAAAATTAAAACATATAAACTTCAAAATCCCCAAATTCCACATAAACCCTAGATTCATAATTGATTAAATTGAACCCAGATTTGTTGTTATTACCCAAATTAAGCATGGGGCTTTTGTTTCCCATGCCAAATCGAGTGTAATCCCCAAGTTAATTACCTGAGTTGAAGTGGTCTTGTCGATTTCAAGTTCGAGCGAAGCTTGCGACTGTTCTAGGTTCCAATTCGTTGTGTGTGTGTGTTTTTCAAGCAATTGAGGGTTCGGAGAGTTAAAAGAGGCTGTAATGATCCTTTGCCCCCTGTTTTATAGTTCCAATTCGTTCGAATTGATGCCCAACGGCTATGAGCTTAAAGTCGGCCATTTCAGATGAATAAATCGATTTACAATGTTGTTTCAGGTGCAATTGATGTTGCCAATAACTTCGAAATGATTACCCGAACGTTTTTGTTCGTTTAAGTTGATTGTTATTGTGCTTTAAGTGGGTAACGGCTTTGAGAATTCGATGATCATTCGGTTACAGATAGAAACCATCAAGACTTCGATTAAAATCCGATTAAAGAGTCTCCGCAGGTTCAAAACTGCCTTATGGTTGTAAAGGGGGTTTAATTCGGTGTAACTCGAGCGTTTTGGGGGTGGCCGGAGCTCGCCGGAGCTCGGCCGGAGCTCCCACCGGAAAATCGGGGATGGGAATTGGGTTTTAAGTAAAAGTTACACATTTGGTCCCTGTGGTTTATGTTTTGATCAATTTAATCCAAAGTTTCACTTTTAATTTTAACAGGATTACAGTTTGGACCCTGCAGTGTTTAACTTTATTATTTTATGCACAAATTATAATTTACAAATTTTTAGGATATTAATCTTATATTACCTTTATTTATTAACAATATTAATACTTATTATAATTATTTACTATTATTAGTATTATTTTTATTTTTTATTATTATTTTTAATTTTAACATTTTCTTTGTTATTATTATTATTATGGTTATTATTATTATTGACAATATTAATTATCCAAGCATTTAATTACATCAAGAATTTACAAATTGAATCCCCGTAATTGCATTAATACAAAACAAGCCCTTACAAGAGATAACGGAATCAATAACGACTATTTAACAAATACACGAGAGGTCACAATCATTCCTCAGCAGAACTAGTTCTTTATTTTTCTCAACATATCCCCAATCAGTTATAGGGAATGTGAACTGGTTGCCTTTTATTGTCTTGATTGATGCAACAGTTCTGTCTTTTGCTCCAATCCTTGTCAAAAACTCATCATCTACCAACTGGGACTTGGACTTAGATGTTGACTTTCTTTTAAAGTGCACTGCATCAACCATCCTTGCTTCTCTCAGCACATCTCTTTTGAACTTGTGACCCAATTTAGTCACAAGCCCAGAAAAGTCTCTCCCCCTTGGACTGATGGGATAATTAATGATGGGAATGCGTTGTAAAGTATTAAGATCTACATCTGGCAGTGACAGTAGGCTCTCTACTCTTGAGAAATAGTGCACCATGCCAGATGCCTTTTTGATCATGACACAATCCCATGCATTATCATATTTCCATGCTGTTACAAGTTGATCTTCAGCTGATCTTGGGAGTGTAATTAGATCAAACAACTGAATCAAAGTTTGTCTTCCTTCAGTTATCTCCCTCAGTACGTTTCCAAGAGGCTATATCTTATGTGGAATTACATCCTTTGGCTCTCTTATCAACTTTTCTTTGTCTTTATGCATGTCCTGAGCTTTAACAGTTGTGGACTCAGCAGGAGTTTGTAATTGCTGTAGTTGATATACTAGATTGGGGGCTCCGGACCTGAATCTCACTCCAGTGTCCAGTTCTACTTTCATGACATGCTCCATCATCACCCTTAATTCTTTAATTGTTCAGCCTTTTAGCTCATGCTGGTCATAGTTGTGACTTTGTAACCAGCAGGTCATATTGTATCTTGTCAGCTTTGCTGTGTCATAATGTCCCAACTCTTTCCTTATCTTTTCCATACACTTGAATTTTGAGAAGGATTCATAGTTGCAGTTGGGCACCATCATTCTTACAGCATCAAATTCCTTGACTGTCTGAATCAACTATGACAAGTTCATCCTTTCTACCATGTCATATGGAAACCCATTATTGATTAGGTCCATAAACAAGGTAGATTAGGGTCTTTCTTCCATGATGTCTTCAGTTGTCAACATGTCATCATCCTGCTCTTCCTTCATTCTTTCAGCTGATTCTTCCTTTGTGAGTTCATCCCACTCAGGGTCACTTTCTTCCACACTTTGCATCACAGGGGTTTGATGCTCTGGAGAATCTGGTTTAGACCTCTTTACTGATTCTCCAGCTGCATCAGCGATCTTTCCCAAGTATTTTCTTTTTCTGCTGTAGGTGATCAAAGTTGATTCACCTTTCTTCTGTTCAGTTTCATCCAACTTCTTTCTCAGCCTTTCTAACTCATTCTCTTGTTCTTGTAGAAGAACTGCTTGTTCATCCAGCAGATCATGAAGTGCATCAATCACTTCCTCATCCATCTGCTTCTCCTCTCGTAATCTCTTGATTATTGCATCTTTGGCATTCACAGACCTCTCCTTTTAAATCAGGTCCTTCCTCATTCTCCTCATTTTCTCCAACCTCTTGTTTTCTTTCAGCACAAGGTTGTTATATTCAGCTACCAGGTAGCTCTTGCTCATATTAATCTCCTCCTTCAGATCATCCTCGTGATAGACTTCAATCTCAACCACCACTTCTTGCTGTTCTACTTCTTGGGCCACAGTCTCATCTTCATCCTCTATACGAATCTCCTCAGTATTCTTACCATTAACAGCCTCATCACCATCCTCTTCTAGATTCAATTCCTTAGTTTGTGTTGGGCTATCAATGGGTTCAGTAAGAGTGGGAGATAATGCTGGTTCAGTAGGTGTTGGTGAGGTAAGTGGTTCAGTTGGTGTTGGTGAGGTAAGTGGTTCAGTTGGTATTGGTGAGGTGAGTGGTTCAGTCAGTGTTGGTGAGGGAATAAGTTCTGCTGGGCTTGGGCATGTGGGCGTTTGGACGGGTGTGAGCAAGATGGGTTCTATCTCTTCAGTATGAGCCGATACTGGTGATTTGGGTGATGTGTGTTGTGGTGTTTGAGTCTGAGAGGGTGAGGTGGATGATGTTGGTGTATCAATGGCAGGTGGTTGAGGTTAGGAGTGTGTGGCAGGAGCGGCTGACGAACTTGAGCTTTGTTGCTCCTCTACCCACCTCAACTCTTGAGGGATATCCTCATTCTCATCTAATACATGAGGAAACATCTGTACCTCCCCTCCTTGGTACGTCCCAGAGAGTTTGTTCAGTAGTGATTTGCCTAGATGGCTTTGAACACAAACGTCTCCGTCTCTCTCAACTTCTGGGATTTGGTCATTGATCACCAGTTGTAAGAACCGTGGAAACATGAACATTTTATTTTCTTTCTGCACGCGTACATGGTCGCAGAGGCAGTTCATTATGTATTTTGCATAGTTGTAGGTTCTGCCTTCGAATATTCCAATGATGCCGGATGAGATGTGTCGTGAAAATCTATCCAACCCTGACTTGCGGTTGGAGATGCATTTTAAATAAGTGTGGCAGAGGAATCGGTAGGGCTTGCACAACCTACCTTTCTTTATTTCGTTGTTCTTATAGTCCCCGTCATATCCCATTAGGCCAAATACCCTTTGAATGTATTCATGATCGAATACATCAGGGTGGCCCTGTTTCGCATCTCCTAGCTCCAGGACACTACGAATGACTTCCTCGTTTACCCAAAGGGGTAGGTTCCCAATGGTTGCGGTGATTGTGGTCCCTTCATCTCCTTCCACCACCGCAGCAGAACTCCAGAACTCTATCATATGAGATAGATAGATGACTGGGTCTGCTGTTAAGGCGTAATGTAGTCGCGATCGATTGAGATATTGAATGATATCTCTACATTCGTCATCCACGTCATTGTTTAAGAATGCACAAACATTGTGATCTTTAACGAATAGGTTGGCCATGTTTTTGAGAGGGTTTATGAGGTTTCAGGGATGATTCTGTGTGATTGTGGGTTTTTGAAAGTGGATAGAAAAGCCAACGGTCAAAGCGCCTATATATACTTTTCAGACAGGCTGTCAGCCTTTTTAACCTTATCTGATATCAGTGGGACCCAATTTCACTTAACCCCTTCAAGGTTGTTAACTATGCCTCATTAATAACTTATGAGTACTAACTAACTATGGGCAATTACTAAGGCAATAAATAACACTTAAGCAATTAATAAGGCATCCTAACATCTACGGACATTATATTGTATCTATGGAAGCGTTTATGTCTTCCGCAGATATGTCTACTGATTATCTGCTTGAGGTTAGTGTTTCTACGGAAGCGATCTCTATGTTTCACAGATACATCTACTGATATTATATCTACGGAAGCAATCTCTGTCTTCCGCAGATGCATCTACTGATTACTTATTATCTTCTGATGTTAGTATATCTACGGAAGCGAGTTCTGTGTTCCATAGATAAGATCTACAGATCAGTGATCAATCTAATGTTTGTTAAACATTGTATGAATTAACACATGGTTAATTCATTTGTTGTTTTTGCTGTTGGACCTTGTGACCTGTATCGTGGCAATTTGTGCGTAAGCAGATTCCTGTTTCAGCTAACCTGCAGCCAAGTTAGTGCTCAAGTTCCAATTTTCTTCAACTCAGTATGATTGACATAGTTTCATGAGCTTATTGCTCCCCCTAAATTTGTGATTAATCATGAATTTATCAAAAATTTATAAGAGAAGACCATGAATCTGTAGTTATTATTACTAACTGATAATCATAGAGGTGATAGTGTGCATAGGAAAGTGTAGGATAAACTAATGGATCATACTATAAATCGGCCATAATCCTGCATGTGTATGTTAAGTTTGTTAGCTACTGATCTAGTGCAGATTGCAAATATTTTGATCCGCAGAAGTTCAAACATGAGTGAATAGCGAGTGTGTCATGCTAGTTATCTTGTTTTGGTGAGTATTAGGAATGAACTTAGATGGAAGCATCATGTAAGGTGTTGTGAAAGTCTGTCCTTGCCAGAAGCTGTCCAATTCATCACTTTCACACTGAACCCATGTTCCGTAGATTATAAGCTCTATCTTAAGATTTCTTTGAAATCTTATTAATGCTGATATGTTATTGCTCTGGATATTGTGTATTTGATCCTTTTAAGAGCAGTTCCTTATGGAACGTTTATGATTGGCATCAGAACACCAGGTCTTTACTCACGTAAAACAGAGGTGCCCATTGACCCAGGTCTTTGCTTACGCAAAATAGAGGATCAGGATGCTCAAAGATAGAGGTTATAAGGTGTTACAACATAGGGAGTGTGTAGCGGTGATGAGTTGTGCACTTCCAGATTAGAATGGCTTAATTAACTCCTCACAGTGGCTAGTCCATTCTAAGTTATTTTGAATTTATGTTGATCAGGACATACCTTATATTGCACTCAAGTTGAACCTATTCACATATCCAACACATCGGATCAGTAGGTAGTTGTTAAAGTGACAGCAGGACATGTTAGTTATAGCATACTATCATTTGTAGATTATCTGTTACCTTACACAGTTGTGTTCTCATATGAGTACAGTTAATGGACTCCTATGTCTATTGTTGATATTTTGCTTATTCTAAGTTAATCATGCCTAATGATTCTATTAAGAAATTAAATCTGACAGAATCAAAAGCTTTAGTAAATAAATCAGCAAGCTGATTTGATGTATCTACTTTGATTAACTTAATTAGACCTTTTTCTGAGCAGTCCCTCAGAAAATGGTATCTAATTTCTATATGTTTTGTTTTACTATGATGGACTGGATTGGCAGTTATAAACATAGCAGCTGAGTTGTCTATATATAGGAGTTTGAAGAAAATTTTAACCATAATCAAGTAATTGGTTTTGCAACCATAGAACCTGAGAGCAACCAGCTGAAGCAGCTATGTACTCAGCCTCAGCTGTGGATACTGATACATTGGTCTGCTTTTTGCACTGCCAGGACACCAGTCTTGGTCTTAGGAATTGGCATCCACTAGTTGTGGATTTCCTGTTATTATTGCAGCCTCCATAGTCACTGTCTGAGTATGAGAACAGTTTAAAGTCTCCTTCTTTAGGATACCATAGGCCTAGGGCAGGTTTCCCTTTGAGGTATCTAAAGGTTCTTTTAACTGCATTTAGATTAGCTCTTTTGGATCTGCTTGATACCTAGCACACACACACACATAGCAAATATTATATCAGGTCTACTAGCAGTTAAGTACATTAATGAACCTATCATAGATCTATATAATCTTTGGTCAATGGACTTCCCTGTTGGATCTAGTGTGATTTTGTCTATGGTAGAAGCTGGTGTTTTGCATGAGGAATAGTCTGCAAGATTGTATTTCTTCAGTGTTTGAAGAACATACTTCTCCTGGTTGATGAATATGCCATCTGTCTTCTGATAAACTTGTAATCCCAGGAAGAATATGAGTTCTCCCATGGAACTCATCTGGAATTCAGATTGCATTAGTGATTCAAACTTTTCACATAGTCTCTTGTTAGTTGATCCAAATATAATATCATCCACATATATTTGAACCACTAAGAGATCCTGATGTTCATGTTTTAAGAAAAGAGTTTGATCAATTGTTCCTCTCTTATATCCATGTTTCAGCAGAAACTGGATAATGTCTCATACCACTTTCTTGGTGCTTGATGTAGGCCATATAAGGCTTTGTCAAGTTTGTATACTCTATGAGGGTAGTCAGGATCCTCAAAGCCTGGTGGTTGAGAGACATATACCTCTCATCAATCTTTCCATATAGGAAGGCATACTTTACATCCATTTGATAGACTGTAAATCTCTTGTATGAGGCATAGGCTAGGAAAACTCTAATTGCTTCAATTCTGGCTACAGGAGCAAAGACTTCATCATAGTCTATGCCTTCCTCTTGTGTGTATCCTTGTGCTATTAATCTGGCCTTGTTTCTGATGATGATCCCCCTGTCATCTAACTTATTCTTAAATAACCATCTGGTGCCAATTGGATATTGGCCTTCAGGGAGATCAACCAGATTCCACACCTTTTGTTTTCTGAACTGCTGAAGCTCTTCTTGCATTGCTTCAATCCAGCTATTGTCCTTCAAGGCCTCTGTTATGTTTGGTGGAACTACTTGAGACAGAAAACATGAGTACATACATATGTTTGCTGCTCCCCCTTGCCTTCTTGTAGTTCTGCTGTTTAAATCACCTATCATGTTATCAATTGGGTGATACTTGTGTGTTCTTACTGTTGGTATATCATTAACTTGGATGGATGACTCCAGATTGGTGATGTTGGTTTATTGTGATGGAGTTTGTTGTGAGGGAGATTTAGTGAAATAATCTAACTCATCTGGTACAGCTGACTGTGTTTCCGTAGGTAGAGGAATGTCTTTCGGGGTTGTGGACATGCCTTCCGTAGGAGGTACAGAGTCAGCCATACATTCTGGTATGAGTATATCTGAATGTGGCAATGGTGTTGGGATGTGTTCTGATGTGTTCTGACTCTGGGGAGCTTTTAGTACATCATCTGCTGAAGTGGATGGTGCTTCTGCGGATGTGTTTTATGTTATGTCAGAACAGCCTTTACTTGGTTGTGCTGATATTCCAGTATCATGGTCATGTTTCTCTTGAGGTATGACTCTTGGTGGATCAACTGTCAATGGTACACCCATGTTTGGAGGAACATATGGGTAACATGAATCTGAAGTACCTGACACATTAAGATAACCAGAATTAAATGAGTTAGTTAAAGCATCTATATCAAACAACCAAGATGATCCTTTTACTGATTGAGTAAATAAGGATTCATCAAAAGATACATTAGGAGTTTCTTCCACTATGTTATCATGTGGAATATATACTCTATATGATTTAGAAGTTGATGAATGACCAACAAAGAAACCATCACATATCCTTTTTGCCTCCTACATTCAGAACATCCTCTTTTTATGTTTCCATATTTTCTCTCGAACAGTGGACAATCTTGAACCCAGTGACAATCACTCCCGCAACAAATACATGGATCGTAATCATCATCATAATCCCAATCCCAATCCATGATTGTACTAAACCTGTAAGAAAATTACCCTACAAAAAAAAGCCTAGAATACCCAGGGTAAAGACGAACAAATAAAACAAACTAAGAAAAATAAATAATATATTTCGATTTTTTTTTTTAATTTTTACTTTTTTTAAATATTTTTATTTATTTTTTTTAATTTGAAGCTTAAACAAATACTAAAACGAAAGAAAATCAATCAAATCAAATAACGCTAAGCGCACTAGCTCCCCGGCAACGACGCCATTTTGATGACCTGTCGTTGGGGTCATGCAAAAACCTAATTAACCTAGGTAGCTAGAGTAAGTCAGGTATCGTATCCACGGGGAGCATGTGGTTAGTGTTACACGATTCGTTTGATTATTAAACACTTACAAATTTAAAAAACTGAATTATTGTCTCTTGACTGTAAATGGATGTGGATGAGATTAACTAAAAAAGATTACTTTATGAAGCAAAACGAAAACTTAGACTTGGTTTGGAACTATTGAGATGAAAGAGATCACACCCGGGTTTCAGGAATGTAATTGAATACACGGCTTATGTTTTACCCGATCTTGAAGTTACATAGACATAACTTGTTTATCACATATGTTGAAAGGTAATTATGAACTTGATATCCGATTATGTAAATTAATTAGTAAACTAACTAATGCCATAATCTAGAAACTTTATTTGCAATCACCGATTAATGATGATAACCTAATTACTACTCAATGGTTAACAATATAAAACTGATAACTTGATAAGTAATAATCAAATCAACTAACACGAATCTTTAATCAATACATGATTCAAAACACATAAACGAATAAAAGTTGTTAAACAATCAAAGATTATGTCTTGACTAGGTAAGAACATAAGAAAGCATAATCAAATCACAAACCATCCACCCGGGGATGATCACGGATGTTTAGCCTTGCATCTTCATCATAATCTCTTCAATCTTCAACTTGGGGATATGAATCCTTGATCAATTGATGATTAAAGATAGTTTCAAAGGCTCCAAATAGTCTAAAGATTCGTTCTTGGGGCTGGAGGCAAGTCTCTTCTCGAAACCCTAATGTTAGGGTTTAAATAGGTTTTGAAATTTGAAACAACCCTCAAAATATCGCCCTAGACCGTAACTTACGGCCTATAGGCCGTAGGTTACGGCCTACCTTCAACCAGACGGCCAAACCTTCTGTCTTACGGAGTTCACAGACGGTGTTGATACAGGGCCGTAAGTTACGGCCTCAGGTCGTAGCTTACGGCCTCCCTGCAACTTGCACAGTTTTCTTTATTTTCAGCACCTTTCAACCCGTAGTCTTCGTATCCTTTGTATCCTACTCAAATAATGTCCGTTAAGCTTCATTTGACCTATATTTCGAACACGTAACAAAGTAATATTGTTAGACATATAAAATATATTAAAAATGCAATATTAACTATACTAAGTGCATGCATATTAACCAATCATCACATCCCCACACTTATCATTTGCTTGCCCCCAAGCAAACTTGCTTATAACACTACAACTATCATTAGACAAATACGATCCAGCCATGTATTCATCTTCTGTTAGCTAAGGTCCCAAGTAATACCCAACTCACAGTTTCATATCTCAAGCTATAGCTTTGTAAGCAAAGATATTACTCTTTAAAATATGATCTATCTAACCAAGCCCAACAAGCTTTCTAATCTTCCCTATGCATGTAGTCACACCTCTCACAAGTTTCACCCTCTCGGTTTAGTATATGGTCTAGCAAAAGGTATGCTAGTATATCAGTGTAGTACTCTCAACCAAGAACAACTCATAATTACCATAAGCTTGCATAATGATCGCAACTCCACCAATTAACACAAACCATGACACATCAAAAGGTCTTTAAAGGGTTGTAATGTAAGGCTTAGGATTTGGGTTCGGATAGAGAATTTGAAGTGGCTAAAGGTGATGAAATCCAAATAAGAATGTTGAAACGTACTGAATAATAAAGCGACACTACACAATAAATTTGGGTAAACTTGACCCATATCACAATTTACTACCACTGAAACAAGACATTGATATTGTGGTCATTTTGACCCATTATTTACTCATTTTTTTTCTTTCTTTCTTTTTTTTTTTGAATGATGATTATATCTAAACACTTCATTGCTTCTAATAATATTATATCAAAAATTCAAGCAAACTTATCAGATTTCATCACATGGGCTTAAAAAGTGAAAAAGATTTGAAAAGGCTAATGGGTTGATTCGGGTTTAAACAATTAAAGAGGTTAGGGGCTCAAACTGGCGACTAGGGGGTATTTTAGGGTTGGATAATATGATTGAAAAAGGCTAATAAAACAAAGGTTCATCCTAATGCCTTAATCATATATGTGCAACAGTTTGGTTCGTGATTTAGAAACGTATCAATTATGCAAGTTCTAGAATAATGCAATCGTTCTGGTAAACACTTATGAAAGAAGCTGAGCAATTAACCTGTTGATGTTCTAAGCTCATGTATAGGCTCAATCCTCACAAAAAAATGATGGTAAATAGGTTAAGGATGTGAAAACATGCATAAAAAGTCCACTATATTGCTTGTTACCCCAGTTAAACATCTCTAATAATTCTAATAAATTTTTTCTTTTTTTTTTCAAGTGAGATAGCTATGACTGAGGACCTCTGCTTGTGTACAGGTTAAACATACTTTCACGATTTCAATTAAAAAATTAACCTTTCATGCATAAATAAGTCGCTTTAGGGGCATTTTGAAAGATTTTGTTCAATCAATTTTTTTTCTCAATTTTCAAACTTCCCTTCATCCCCACACTTAAATCTTACATTGTCCTCAATGTGCATTTTAAAATTGTTATGTCAACAAGGGTACTATCAAACGTCCTAACCTTTACCCAAGTGAAGTTATAAGGCTAACTTTCCAAAGACGCATTATGCCTACCATGATTGTACTAAATGACACCAAACTAGCAAAGCTTTAAGATACAGAAAAAGTACATGGACCTGATCATAGATGATAAAAGATGCCTCATCAGCAATATATGATGGTTATGCTTTAACTCAGATAAGTAAAGCCGCCCAAACACACATTTCTTTATGCTCCTAAAGATCCATGAGCTTCCCCACACTTGAATATTTGCATCCGATGCTTAAAGCTCAAAAACAAAATAAACAAAACAAGAAGAAAGAAAACCAAAAACTAAAAGAAACAAATCAATTTCGGGTTGCCTCCCGATTAGCGCTAAGTTTTAGGTCTTCAGCCAGACCATACCTGATATAGTTATGGTGGTTTAAGTGAACATTTACCTACCGAATTCCCAATAAAAGCTCGATAGTTGACTTGCCAGTTCCATAATTGTGTTATCATGCTTAGCAAGTTTGTTGAGTAGTTGTTGTGGTGCCATCTCATGATGATTTGTCTGATGTCTTCCTATGCCACCTTTTTTATCTTGGTCTTCAAATATTCTTTCCCAACTTTAATAGTTAAAGTAATAAGCACATGAGAATGGTTGGGATAAACTAGATCAACGTTAAGCTTTAGCTCTTTCAGAGGTATTACATCTTCATTTAACTTAAAACATCCCAAGTCATGCTCTGAATGACCCATAACATCTTCTATCACATCAATATCAATCACGGTGCCATAATCTAACTCATATTGCTCTCGTTTAAGTTGAGATACATCCTTAGTGAGTTGGCTAACATGCTTAACTAGAGTCTCGAATGATTTATCTCTTAACTTGTCTTCCTTCTTCATTTCCACCATCATGTTCATGATTGCATCAAGCTTAGAGTTTATTGAAACCTGAGGCTTTTCATATGTCAACTGAGGGTATTCAAGATAGTAGTCATCATATTCCTCTTGGTAGCTTGAGAATTGTGGTATCTCGGCTTCATAATGGTTCAAATCCCACTCTTGAGCATATTTGTAATTAATGTCTACATGATAATATTCTTGATATTTTGATGGTGGAGGAGGTTCAAAGTGTGAATAATATGAGGGTGTCTCTCCATCATCATAATTTGTTATCACATATCCTTTTTGCCTCCTATATTCAGAACATCCTCTTTCTATGTTTCCATATTTTCTCTCGAACAGTGGACAATCTTGAACCCAGTGACAATCACTCCCGCAACAAATACATGGATCGTAATCATCATCATAATCCCAATCCCAATCCATGATTGTACTAAACCTGTAAGAAAATTACCCTACAAAAAAAACCTAGAATACCCAGGGTAAAGACGAACAAATAAAACAAACTAAGAAAAACAAATAATATATTTTGATTTTTTTTTAATTTTTACTTTTTTTTTAAATATTTTTTATTTATTTTTTTTTAATTTTGAAGCTTAAACAAATACTAAAACGAAAGAAAATCAATCAAATCAAATAGCGCTAAGCGCACTAGCTCCCCGACAACGGCGCCATTTTGATGACTTGTCGTTGGGTCATGCAAAAACCTAATTAACCCAGGTAGCTAGAGTAAGTCAGGTATCGTATCCACGGGGAGCATGTGGTTAGTGTTACACGATTCGTTTGATTATTAAACACTTACAAATTTAAAAAACTGAATTATTGTCTCTTGACTGTAAATGGATGTGGATGAGATTAACTAAAAAAGATTACTTTATGAAGCAAAACGAAAACTTAGACTTGGTTTGGAACTATTGAGATGAAAGAGATCACACCCGGGTTTCAGGAATGTAATTGAATACACGGCTTATGTTTTACCCGATCTTGAAGTTACATAGACATAACTTGTTTATCACATTGTTGAAAGGTAATTATGAACTTGATATCCGATTATGTAAATTAATTAGTAAACTAACTAATGCCATAATCTAGAAACTTTATTTGCAATCACCGATTAATGATGATAACCTAATTACTACTCAATGGTTAACAATATAAAACTGATAACTTGATAAGTAATAATCAAATCAACTAACACGAATCTTTAATCAATACATGATTCAAAACACATAAACGAATAAAAGTTGTTAAACAATCAAAGATTATGTCTTGACTAGGTAAGAACATAAGAAAGCATAATCAAATCACAAACCATCCACCCGGGGATGATCACGGATGTTTAGCCTTGCATCTTCATCATAATCTCTTCAATCTTCAACTTGGGGATATGAATCCTTGATCAATTGATGATTAAAGATAGTTTCAAAGGCTCCAAATAGTCTAAAGATTCGTTCTTGGGGCTGGAGGCAAGTCTCTTCTCGAAACCCTAATGTTAGGGTTTAAATAGGTTTTGAAATTTGAAACAACCCTCAAAATATCGCCCTAGACCGTAACTTACGGCCTATAGGTCGTAGGTTACGGCCTACCTTCAACCAGACGGCCAAACCTTCTATCTTACGGAGTTCACAGACGGTGTTGATACAGGGCCGTAAGTTACGGCCTCAGGCCGTAGCCTACGACCTCCCTGCAACTTGCACAGTTTTCTTTATTTTCAGCACCTTTCAACCCGTAGTCTTCGTATCCTTTGTATCCTACTCAAATAATGTCCGTTAAGCTTCATTTGACCTACATTTCAAACACGTAACAAAGTAATATTGTTCGACATATAAAATATATTAAAAATGCAATATTAACTATATTAAGTGCATGCATATTAACCAGTCATCAAAAGGCTGCTTTCTGTTCTTCAGACTCCAGAACCACAGTAATTGGTTCTGTTTGCTTGTTTTTCTTCTTGTTTTTGGATTCATCAGCCTTGGATTTGGATTTTCTATTCTGATGACCCTGTGTGCTTGTGCTTGAAGACTTTGTAGCATAGAAGCTTGTCTCTTCTTCCTCATCACTTGCATCACACGTGCTGTCTTCAGTTTCATTGGATATGAAAGCACTACCAGTATTCTTCAATTCCTTGAATTGGTATGGAGCTATTGGTGCTTTCACACTCTTGTTCCTTGTCTTTTCATCCAGCTCCAGGGCTTCTACCTTTGCCACTAAGGTGTCTAAGCCTATTGCTTTTAGATCAATAGTGTTCTTGAACATAGACACTGTTTGTGTCCAGCTCTCTGGCAAGGAGTGAAGCATCTTTTTGTTGAGTTCTTCATTGCTGTACTCAAGTTCCAAGATGTTCATCTCAGTGACAAGCTGCATGAATCTATGCAACTGTTGAGGAACTGACTCTCCAGGAATATGATGAAAGGTTTCATATTGAGCCCGGAGAGTGTCCCTTTTAATGCTCCTAATCTCATCACTTCCTTCACACAAAGTGTGTAGGATTTTCCATAATGAGTTAGCAGTTTTGTATGATTCACATCTGATCAGTAGCTCTTCAGGCAGGGCCATTATGAGCATACTGTATGCCTTGATGTCAATCTTGACTTTCTTGGCATCATCAGGTGATAGATTCTTAAGACTTATGGGTTGATTTTTATCCTTATAATCTGCACCTAAGGCAGGTGGAATATAAGGACCTTCAGTGATTGAAGCCCATAAATCAGAATCTGTGTAATTAACATGATTCCTAAATCTAATTTTCCAAGTTTTGAAATCAGATTTATTTTCCAGTTTCGGAGGTTGATAAGAACCAACCACAGAATTACAAATGTTAATTAGTTGTTTTAGAAAACAATTGTTTGTTTATCGTAGATATTGGTTTTAAAAACAAAATCAAAGTTGATAGATCAATTGATCTGGATCAAAGATCTAGATCAATGAGCACCAAGCTCTCATACCACCTGTGAATCCAAGGATCGTTCAGGAATTATCAGACTTGATTTATACAAGTATTGATCGCGGAATTATCAATACTTGTTGTTTAACCAATTAAACTACTATCAAAGTAAGAATAATAATAATCAAAGATATTCAAACCAAGAATACTCATACGCAACAATGCTAATGATACTTGTTGATCTCTGTTATTGATTGTTGTTGATGATGTTACAATCGTTAATGATTGTGTATTGCTATATTGTTCTGTTGATTGATTGTTGTACTGTTGATTTTTTTGTTCTTCTCTGTTACAAATATTGATATTGATCTCACATTATATAGAGATCCTATACTGTTTCTATAGCTAACTATTCGCTATAATTAAGCTAATTATCGCTATCCGAATCCTTGCCATGTTTATCGGCATAGGAGTTCGTGTTTTACAATGATTCTAATATAGATAAGATTGTTGATGTGACGTGGAATATCACTTGAATAATACATCTTCAATCTTCATTAATGTTGTTGTTTTGCCATGTTGACTTGTTGACTTTGGGCTGACCACTTGATGATGTGTAAACATCCAAGTGTTGTGTTAGTCTTCCGTAGGAAAATACTCTTCCGCAGGAAACTAATCTTCCGTAGCAGCTATTCTGTTCTTGTGCTTCCACAGCAACTTATGATTCCGCCGCAACTTGTGCTTCCCCAACAACTTATGCTTCCGTAGGAGTTATTGTCTTCCGCAACAATTCCTCCTTCAGTAGCTTCACTTGGTCTGTTCTTGTTCAGCTGAAGTTGTTCTTCCGCAGGAGATATCTACAGATGTACAATCTTCAGTTATGTTTCTGGACACATCTACGGAAGAACAATTTGGTCATCTGCAGTTGTTCCAACACTTAGACAATTTTATCAATTGACCAAGTCTGATGTTTACTGCATATTCGCACATACATTACTTAGTACATTAACATATATTATGAAATGCAATGTAAATATTAGTTAATCATTCAATAAAACATTAAATAAACACAATCATAAACAAATGTATTCATTGTATTTCATTGAATCTAATAATTACAATAATGATTACAAAGAGTGATTCATCATCTAAATCTATACATAGAGTTCTAGTCCTAACAGTACTCCCCCTTAGGTTTAGACTCTAGTAATCATCAGTTTAGGACTTTATGCTCATTCACTCTTGCTGAAATCTTTTCTTTGAAATAATCAGCAGTAGCTTGTTGGTCCTCATACTTGATCTTGATCTTTCTTCTGCTCAGTCTTTTCAACGTTTTATACTTCAGCCCCAGGACATCCTCTTCAGTGGTGAGTGTTGCTACAATACTATTATTGGACACCACCTCCAATTCATCCTGGTCTGATATCCTTAATTCTGTGACTGGCTTGATTAGACCCAACAAGCTGTCTTGCTTCATACCTTCTCCTCTTACTTGCTTTGGCATACAACTTGTCAATGACTTGTATAAGATGGACATAAAGACACAAGTCATTTTGAGCAATAGGATCTTGCAGCCTCGGGAAGTGCTTGTCATGTAAATAGGAAGTATAGTTTGGATGCAAAAGTTTAATCTCCACCGGATAAAAAATCCTTATGCTGGCTGCCTTCCTTTGAGGATCATTCCCCAGCAGAACCAGTTCTTTATTTTTCTCAATATATCCCCAATCAGTTATAGGGAATGTGAACTGGTTGCCTTTTATTGTCTTGATTGATGCAACAGTTCTGTCTTTTGCTCCAATCCTTGTCAAAAACTCATCATCTACCAACTGGGACTTGGACTTAGATGTTGACTTTCTTTTAAAGTGCACTGCATTTGTTTACTGCATATTCACACATACATTACTCAGTACATTATATCTAATATAATCATAACATATATTATGAAATGTAATGTAAATATTAGTTAATCATTCAATAAAACATTAAATAAACACAATCATAAACAAATGTATTCATTGTATTTCATTGAATCTAATAATAAACAAATGTATTCATTGTATTTCATTGAATCTGATAATTACAATAATGATTACAAAGAGTGATTCATCATCTAAACCTATACATAGAGTTCTAGTCCTAACACTAACTCCGGAAGCAGTGGAGATGTGCATTTGTTTAAAGGATCACTTAGACGCAATTGATCGTATACAAGACCAAACAAGCCTCGAAGACGAAATTACACTCGAAGCTAAATTACACGATAAAAAGATAGAAGAATGAGTATCTTCTGGCATATCTTATGAAGAATTAGTATTTGATCAAACATCTCGTAGAAAATAAAATTAGACGATAACTTTTAAAAGTTTTATGTTATTTTTTATTGATTCATTTATGTATTTTTAAGTTATTTTAATATTATTATAGAAATACATGACGATTAATAATAATAACAATAACAATAACAAATAATAATGATTTATATTAATAATAATACAAAAAAAACCCAGATTGTATCCGGTTATGGACCCAACCCGGACCCGACCCTACCCTAACCGAGTATATCGGGGTAGGGTTTGGATGAATGTGAACCCGACCCGGGTTCGTACCCGGGTTCACTAATACCCGGGTACAAAAAATCCGATTGGGCCCAACCCGGTTTGTACCCGGGCCAGGGTACGACCCAAAACCCAAAACGAGCACCTTTATTAATAACCAATTCATGTTGGCCCTACCTTAAGGCCCAAGTGTTTCAAAGGGAGATTACACACCTTAGAGTGAAGTTTATTTTCCATTTGCATTACATTTTATGGGTTCACACCTATTCCAAGAAGGTTAGACTTGTAGGGATTCATTCGCAAGCCAGAGATCATGTAAAAATATCTCATTAGTCGTGCAATATTGTTTACATTTGTCGTCGACCATTCTCCTAGCATAACGATATCTATCCTATCTGCCCATCAATCTTTCTTCTCCCTCTGTTGATCAGATGAACCAAGGACTAAAACCACTGGTCGCACTAAAGTCTCAAAGAATGTAATGCCAAAATTCCTAAAATACCCTGAACCTGTTCATTCCTTGTGAACTTTAATAATAGAGTAATTATTTGTTTGGCTATAGATAGCTATTAAATTATTTTAAAAACTTTGGGTTATATAAACACCTAAAATTAATATAAGAACACTCACATCTTTCTATCTCTCTTTATCTATTCTAATAAAGTAAAATGTCTACGTGTCACTTGACAAATTTCTACCCCCTCCACTTAGACAATGTACATGTATCATTACAAAAATGAAACTTAACCATTTAATAATACATTAAATGCTAATTGTATTATTTATATTATGACACCCTATATAAATCACACATCGGCCGTAGACATGAAAGATTACTGGTTCATAAGTAATGCCTGGTTTCTAATATCATCAAAGTGTTTTAGGCGTATTGGCTGTGGATGAGAGAGGAAATCCATAATTAGGCATGCTTAGGTGGCAACAATCTAGGGACGGGTGACCTCCCCGGGGAGTTTTTACCCTGGCAACCAAAAGCAAATCCATGAGCTCCTCATGGGTAAAGAAGATAATATTGATGGTATGAGGGGCTAGGTGTTACAGAATGGTATCATAGCTACTTCTGTGCCGTTCATGATGCGGGACATACCTCACCAAGGATGGTGACTTCTCTGGCTCATCGAGGACGATAAGTCCAAAGGGGGGGGGGTGATTGTGACACCCTACATAAATCCCACATCGGCCATGGATATAAGAGATTCATGTTTCATAAGTAATGTCTGGTCTCTTATATCACCAACGTGTTTTGGGCATATTGGTTGTGGATGAGAGGAAAACTACACAGTTAAGTGTGATCAGATGGCAACAATCCAGGGATGGATGACCTCCCTAGAAAGTTTTCACCCGGGCAAGCAAAAACAAATCCGTAAGCTTCTCATGGGCAAAACGGATAATAATGGTGGTATGAGGGACTGAGTGTTACATATATATACTTTTCAAATTATGAAACAAACTTTTTGATAATTTTAAAACATATTTCTTTTTATTATAAAATTATTTTTTTAAACATAGTTTTATGAAATAGGAAGTTTTTAATGCAAATGACTTTTAAAAAAATGACATTGTTTAAAAAAGTATTTTAAAAAAGTGGGAGTGTTTAAAAAAACAAAATTTTAATGCAAAAGCTTTTCAAATACAAAAGTTTAAAAAAATATTATTATTGTATTATTACCTTAATAGTTTAGAACTGCGTGTTATACACGGGTTGAATTAAAATATTAAATTAATAGTTAGTAATTAATATTTAAGAATTACAAAGATATTATTCGAATTACGTATGATCAACTACTTTAAGTAATAAAATAATAACAATTTTTTTTAACTTTCGTCTTTAAAAGCTTTTATTTAGAAAAATATTTTTTAAACATTTTGATTTTCTAAAAATTTATCTTTTAAGTGTCGTTTTAAAAAAATATTCTTTGCATATAAAAAATCATATTTGGAAAGAATATATATTATATCTTTAGCATATAGTATGATCATTAAATAGTTAATTTTTTTTTGTTAGTGACATATGACAATGAGTATGTGAAAAGACGACATGTGGTAAAAGGATGTGAGAATAAGATGCGTGTCAAAATTTTATTTTGTTTTAGTAGAGAAGATTATTAAAAAAGATTAACTATCATATGTAATTTTAATAATATTTTATCTCAAAACATTATTTTTTAATTTTTAATATTAATAAATAACTATTAATTTTATATTTTTATTCAACCCATGTATTATACAGGCTTTTAACTTGTGTATCTATATGTATTTAAAGAAAGAGATAGTGAAAATAAGAGAATAATAAGTGTACCTATAACAAATCATTTTTAAAAACCGTATGATTCCATGTAATCTAGCACAAAGAGCGCTTACTTCCACACACCGTTAATTTTCACACAATGGTGTCACGTGAATTTGATAAACATGTTTTGATTAAAATTCCATCATGTTTTGATTGCGTCACGATGTATTTTTTTAATCCGCGTTTTGAAGTTCGGCCTTATCACTGGGATTACGCGCAACGCACGAAGGAACACTTCTAGTTCATAAAAATAGTTTTTCAAATATATGTACGTACACACATTCATATATGTAACTAGTTTAAATCAAAATATATCTATTTTCTATGTAAAATTTTAATTTTAACAAACTATAAAGTCTGAAACAAATAATGAGTTGTTTGTCAATCTTGTGTTGAACCAACCATTAAGAGTTTTGATCAATTAGAAAGTAGCACCTTAATGACTCAACATATATCTAAACTTACACATTAAGAAACTCTATGAACTATTAATAGGCTTTATGAGTCATTAAAAAAATTTCTTTTAAGTAAATCAAATAGTAAACTTAATGGAATTATTAATAAACTACCAACACAACCCCTAAAACATGAAGTGTGAAGCATTAATAAATAAGTTATTAAAATGTGAAATACATAATTATTATACCATTCATTAGAAAATCATCAACATAAACACCATCATCAATCATGACTTTTTTGTTTTTAGCCGACGTGTAATCATCATCAAGCCCACGTAAATTTTATATATAAATATAAATATAAATATAAATATATAGATAGACAATTATATATATTTAGCTTTGGTATAAATATAAATATCTATCCCGAACCCTAATTCCCACAAACCTCGATTTGATCTTCTGTCTGCCGTCTCTACCACGTGAAAAAAACTTCATTCAACTTCTCCTACGTACCACCGTATACAACTAGATAGATAGATAGATATGTCTCGTGCATATGGTATTGTACACCGAGCATCAAGGATTTACATCATGGTAAATGCAGGAGCCTGTGATGAAGTGGATTTATTATTTGAGATCAAGCCTGGGGACTCTACTAGTAAGCATGTGGAATCAACAAAGATCCACAAATACAATACAAGCATTTACAAAGCCTTGTTGTTTGATGATCACGGGCCTTCTTATAGATTTTGTTGGATGCAATTCACAGCCGATAATAATGGGTCCGCGGTACTCCAAGCCACTTACATGTATCGTAATAAATGGGGCCAACTCTTGGATTATGTTGACACTGAATACAATCTTAATTCAGCCATGAGTTTTGCGAGGCTCGCGTTATTGTGTGAGCGTGTTCATTATGACTTACCAAAAGCTATAGATGAATATGCCGTGAAAACGAGTACAATGGGTCATAAAGAGAAAAAAGATGATGATGATGATGATGATGAGATTTGTGTGATTTGTTTGGGAGAATTTTGAGCGGGAGATATGATTGGAACAATGGTGGCATGCAAACACAGTTATCATAAAGAATGCATCAAGAAATGGTTAATACGAAGGAGTAGTTGTTCGATTTGCAGGGCTAATGCTTTTGCTATAATTAGCTTCTTTGTTGATTATTAATTTTTATGTAGTTAGTTAGTTAGATGAATTAGTTTTCAGTTATTTTGTTTGATTTACTTAAGTATTGTTCTTGATCATGACTAATATTATATATTTTTTTCCCCTAGCTCTTCATATATTGGTTAATTTATTATGCAGTTGATTTGCAGGGCTAATGTTACGTACCCCTTAGAGATTTTACTGATCTCATGCTATAATCCTATAGATAGCTAGCTACATGTTGTTTTATTATCCATGGGTATAATTAATTTAAGGCTAGATGCTTATCATTCATGATTATTAACCCCTTGTTGAAGCAATATTTTTCTCACTTGTGATACATCGATCTCATGACTAATGTCTCTCAGCAAAACAGTCTCCACTGTGCTAAGTCTCTAAATGAACGAGAATTGGGTATTTGCAGCCACTGCCTCTGAGTTCTAAACCATAATGCTTGTGTATATTTCATGCTCCAAGTAATGTTATCTGGATAACAGCATTTTGGCTGCATTGGCATGTTTATAATGTATTCATAAGCATGCATGTTGTATACATTCCACAGTGACTACAAGCATAGGCATAGAGTTGTAGAGTATCCATATGAAGAAATGCTATATGTAAAGTATTGTACGTGTTTAAATGTCAATAATTTGCATAACTCATTAATTACTTCTAAATGAGTGTTTCCTGAAAGCTTTCATGCTAGCATATATAATTTATTGTTGATGCTAGCATATATAAGTCATCTCATTTTCCCCAGTTATCCTCGGGTGACGCATCAGTTTTTTAATGTTTCCCAGATTTTTCTTGTTTTTCATCTGTGTGGTATGGTACCACTACAAATGGGTGTGGGGATTGGTGATGCCTGGTGAAAAATTACCGGGTCAAGGGTTTTTTTGCTCACCTTGGGCATTGTTTTGAAAACCGGACTGGATCGGCCGATCAGACTAGAAACCAGACTCCAATCCGGTCCAGTTTGGTGCTTAAAATCATTTTGATGTTGAACCAGTCGTCGGACTGGTTGAATAGGGAGTCGGATAGCAAACTGGACCTGTCAGACTGATCGAACAAGTTTTCTATATATTTTCTAAAACGCATAGTAATTTTTTTTTACATATATTTATTAAAATAATTTAAATTTTATTCGGTTCTTATATCCAATCCAACCAGTCGAACCGATCCGACGGCATAACAGTGATGCGTCTGAGTAAATACTTCAGCATTGTGGCAGAGTAACGGTATGTGTATAACGTATACTTGTTATCATACACTCTTGTTTAACAAAAAATAAAAAATTTAAGCTGCAAACTTATTTTGGGGAATCTAACTTATTGCCAAAGATGTTATCTTAAACAAAGTCAAAATTTCAATTTAAACTCATTTTGGGGAATCTAACTTATTGCCAAAGATGTTATCTTAAACAAAGTTAAAATTTCAATTTAAATTCAGCTCAAGCCCATCGCAGAGAAAGTAAAAAACAAACATAAATATTAGACAATGAGCAATCAGAGCACCCCTCGTTCCACCACCAAGATTTTTGCACATTTCTAAGTTTGATAACTGCAATGCCATGAATCTAAAGAGGCACAAGCTCCAATAGGCCCTTATGTAATAAGGCTCAATATATAACAGGAAAAAAAGGAAAAAGATCAAGCAAATCTCTCAAATGAACCTAAAATGTGATTCGATTCAAAATAGAGGGAATATAAGGCTCGATTCAATCGGCTATTGCGATCCGTCGGATGTCGCAGGTCAACCATTGCACACATAGATTAAATCCATCTTCAACATCATCGAATGGCATGAACCGATTCTTCCCAAGCAAGATCTGGAAGTAGAAAGAGAATAGAAGCTTGATTGGCTGGTATGAGTTCTCCGAGGACACTTCCCATGCATTACTAGCTGCCTCTAAAATACATAATGATAATATGGAACCTACTATTGTACTTTGTGCCTAGTCGAGGGTGTATACATTCCATATTGTACTTTCAATTGACGTGACGCTTAAATGGTCTCTTCATCAACTAGATGTCAAAAATGTCTTCCTAGATGGACATCTTCATGAAACAATCTTCATGGTGCAACTCCGGGCTTCATGGACCTAAAATTACCCACTCATGTGTATAAGGCTCTTAACGGGTAAAAGCAAGCTCGTAGAGCTTGATTTCAAAGAGTTTGTGATTTTCTTCTCCAATAAGATTATACTTACCGTCAATTGGATACACCTCTTTTTTTCATGAAGGGGCTTGCATCCTATATCTACTTGTTTATGTCGGCGACATGATATTAATCGAAAATCATGAACCTTCTATTCGTAACTTCATTGATTGGCTTCATAAGGAGTTTGCTATCAAAGATCTAGGCAACCTTAGTTATTTTTTTTGGGTCTTGAAGTTACTTATACATCTAGTGGTTTGTTTAGCCAAACTAAATATACACATGATATTCTTACACGTGTCGGTCTTATAGATGCTAAACCCATGGCAACACCTTGGGGAATGAATGATACGTTTCTCAGTTCTGGCTCGCCATATTCTGATCCCACGTGTTATTGTTCTCTCGTCGGGGCTCTACAATATCTTACCATTACACATCCATATCTATCATATGCGGTTAATTATGCAAGCTAGTTATTACATGCCCCTACCACAACCCATTTTCAAATGGTTAAAAGAATCGCGTGTTATGTTAAAGGTACAGTCTCATATTGGTTGAACTTTTCTCATACTTTCGCCCCACATTACTTGGTTATTCAGAAACAGATTGGGCACGTTGTGTTGAAACAAGACGATCCACTAAGATTATTCTATCTTTCTTGGTGGGAATATCGTTTTTTGGAGTACTAAAAAACAATGTAAAGTATCATGCTCTAGTTATGAATAAGAATACCAGGCCATTGCTAACACTACAACTGAACTTAATTAGGTCACTCATTTGTTATGAGACCTTAATGCCTTGCCACCGGGTCGTCCTACTTTACTATGCTACAACTTAAGTGCAATCTTCCTATGTCAACATCCGGTCTCTCATAAACGTGCCAAACATATCAACATAGATTATCACTTTTATTGGCTTCATAAGGAGTTTAGATAGTCGGTCGAAAATTAGGAAATAAATGTTTCAAACCTTGTGGTGGGTTTAGATGGAACTTTTTTTTCCAGCTTTTCGATTTTTTTGTAACATTTTGAATAATTATAATTATGAATTTTGTTTAAAAGGGACAATGTCGAATGTAGTTTATTTCATGTTTTACATATAGACGTTAATGTTTATGAAATTTTATATATAACTTGTGACTGTTAAAAATTCTTAGTCTAACGTGTCGTACCACGCGCTCTACGTTAGTATGTTTCTTTTGTTTATTTTAAGGGAGTTAAAATAAACTGATCAAACGTTGATTAAAAGTTGTAAAGCAAAATAATACTTTGTTATTCACTCTTCATTTTCAAAATACTTAACTAGGAGCACAATTTGGCTAAATTTTTTCTTAGGGTTGATGAAATTATAAATTAGTGCTAATTGCTAGTTTTGGCATTAATTATGAGAGAAATTACCAAAGTGACTATTTGACCAATTCCTTCTAAAAAAAATAGCCATTGACCAGTTGGCTCAATTTAGAATATGGTCACTATATCGCCATGTGGCAATACCAGTCCATGTGGTATCGCCAATATGGTCTTTTTAAAAAAATATTTTTTTACTTAGAGTACCAGCGATACAGCAAGGATGTGATATCATCACCCCAATGTTTTGCCGGAGATACGCCGGCGATATACCATGCATTTTGTATCCGCCACTTTTTTATTACAATAACTAAAATACAATTTAAAAAATTTTGTTATTAAAAAAATTTATATTTGTTTTTATGAAAACCGGTGAGATTGTTATAATTCTATTATAATATAAATTGGACTATTTTGTAAAACTTGTGTGATTTTTTTAAAAATTTGTTTTGATTTTCTTAAAGTGTTTAGATTTTAGAAAAAAATGATATTCAATGAAAAAGTTTCTAATTTAAATTGACGATATCTTTGTTTAAAAGTTACTTTTTTTCTCAAACTTCAAGTGAAAAAAATTGTATATAACTTTAACTGATAAAGTTTTAGGCAACTCATGTACTCGTTATTCCACAAGGTCTAAAAGTTGATCTTTGTAAATTGTTATCTTTAAAATTTGTCTACGAAATATATCGTATTTAACCATCCAGTAACTTTTTCTACTTTTATAAATTTCATAAAATTTAAAACTTTTTCCTAACCAATTTTCTATAAGCCTAACACTTGCTTTTAAAACATTAGAGCATTCACAATGAATTCCCTATAAATATGTGAATATGTTTCGTATATTATATGGAATGATTGTAAATACTTTGTGAATGGAGTAAAGAGGAAATTTATAATTTATTTGTATATTTGAGAAATCATTGTTAGTACTTATAATTTTTTTAATATTTTTAAAGTGATTGTGAGTGAATAAGAGAAAAAATATAATGATAAAGGCATATAAAATTATTATTTAATTATAATGAATTTTTTTAATAATTTTTAATCTATTATATGAACAGGAATAAAGAATCCACTTTAAACTCTTAGGCAATTTAAAAAGTTCATTAAAGAGTAAGCACTAATGACAAGTAACTTTTTAACACACAAACCGAGAAAAAATGTATAAAAAAAAGTTATTTTTGTTGACTTGTTGGGCGATACGCCAATTGGCGATACACCTTTGATTTGAAGATGTATCTCTAACTGGTGATAGTAGTTTATGTCCGTTTTTTTAACTTAGTGATACTAAAACATTTTTTATCGCTAACTGTCAACATAACGATATATCATGTTTTGTGTATCGTTGACTTAGTGATACAACAATTCCCCATATATGATATGTCATAGACTTAACGATACTATAACATATGTCAATTTATGATTGGTAGAATTAATTGATAAACTTGTCATATTTGTAAACTTGAATGGTCAAATGACTATTCCCTAATTTTCCTTTTAACTATAGGTTAGAAAATGCATTAAGTTGTTGATCATTGAAGTATTTTAATGCCAAAATAGGGCAGGCCATGAGAGGTGTCTAGAGGAAATCGAATACTAGACTGAAATTTTTGTTTTAGTTTTGTTAATTTTGACAGTAAGTTTTAAAAAGGGTTCTAATATAGTGACACTCCACCAGATAAATCGACACCCACCTATACGTCGCGTATGGGTCCATACGCGGCGTATAGGTATCCACAATAAATGCCTAACATTTCATGTCGCATCAGTCGTTGTCGTGGTGTTTATACGTCTCGTATAGCTCCATAGGCCGCGTATAGACTTTTTTGGACTAAGTCTAATAAATCATTCAGCATGGCTAAGTATACATTTAGAAGTGTTGTATGAAATTAGAATTTACCTAAGCAGGTTATAAGTGTTTAAGTGACTGTCCGCTATGGGCACTTGGAGATATTATATGTTGTCCGATGTGGACATAAACTGTCCGTTGTGGAACCTTAAGTACTTTAGACCGTCCGTTGTAGACTATGGTTGTCCGCTGTGGACACTTAAAATGTATTAAGTCATCCGCTATGAACCTTAGCCATCCGCTGTGGACTTTGGCTGTCCGCTATGGACTTTGGCTGTCCGTTGTGGACTTTGGTTGTCCGCTGTGGACACTTAGTGTTTAAGTCATCCGCTATATATCTTATTCATACGTTGTGGACACTGGGGATAGTTCTCGCGCGATAGGAAGTTATCACGCGATATGTATGTTTTCGCGCGACTAAGATGATTTGATGTGCAGGATCTGAATGTGGTAAGGTTCTCGCGCGAAATGCTAGTTCTCACGCGAGATAATGATGATATATGGTTAAGTTTTCGCATGACCTGTTGTTTGTGTGACATGTTATCTTTTCGCGTTAAACGTTTTTCAAAACGATATGCTTTATGGCATGACTTTACTTGGTATGTACCGACACCTATACACGGCGTATGAGCCCATACCCCACGTATAGGTATCGGTGGACCTACACCCTTTACCCATACGCGTATAGCTTGCTTTATCCACACCGAACATTTGATTTCAAATTATTTTACGCAAGATTCCTTTTCGTTACTATATAAACGCAGTGGATATCCAGGCAATGCGCTCGTATTCAAATTCAAAACTTATTCGTTTTCTCCGGAGGTAACGTTTGATACTTTCAGTGGTTGATAGTAATCATAACGTTTAATCTTCTCAAAAACATATTATCGCAAGAAATTAGTGTTATGTGGTTCAACATTTTCTTCTCGTATATAATTTACTTGGTAAACATTTTATTCTTATTTCACTAAGTATTTACATGCATATATACATATATCTAAATTGGATACTTAAGAATCATTTCAACCGACTCGGATTCCATTGATACTAGTCGGTTACGGCTAACTTGAATAATTTTCAAGATTTTTTATCATAACCGACTAGTATCGTGAAACCCGAGTTAGTTGAAATAATTATTAAGTAATCAATACATTTATGTGTACGTAAGTATGTATATAAATGAAGTAAGAGTTATAGTTTGCCTGAAAAATCATTTTGAAGAAATAGTTAAACTACATAACCCTATTTTCTTTCAAAAAAATCACACATGTCGTATAATGCAATAAGCTTCATAAAAGATTGCTTTATAGTATGCCTGACACCTATACGCAGTGTATGGATCCATACGTCACGTATAAATGTCAGCAAACAACCTATACGTGGCGTATAGGTCCATACGTCACGTATAGGTGTCAGACGTACTATAGAAGCAGTTTGTACATGGTACGAATATCACAATGTATAGTGCCTTAACCTATACGCCGTGTATGGGCCCATATACGGCGTATAGATGTCTCATGCGTCCCAAGTGTGTTAAGAAAAAAAACTGAAGTCATACGTTGCGTATGGGCCCATACGCCGCGTATGGCCTCCGCCGACATCGGAATGACACCTCGTCTGATTGGGAATGTATTTGCACCCTATACGCCGTGTATGGAACCTGTAGGATCGTCTAAGGATTAAGGATGATGCAACCAGAAAACTACCAAAGCAACCAAGTCTTCCAACATGCACCTCAGAACAGAAGTGAACTAACTTCGGAAGTTTTACACACTTAAGAATTATGCTAAGTGTAAAATCTTTCAAAGCCAAAGTTCAGAAGAAACTACCAAGAAAGCTTTACACTTCACATGAAAACATACTAAGTGTAAATGCTTCCGAAGCCAAAGACTCAACTCTTCCGAAGGTTAAGATGAAGTCTTCCGAAGCTTCAAAGAAAAAGTCTTCCAAAGCTACAAATAAAGCAAGACTGATTTCTGAAGAAGAGAGAGAAAATGAATCTTTTCATCAACTTTATCATAAAACAACCTACTCTCTGCTGCCAGCTCTGGTTGCTTTACCTGCTATCACTAGTTGGTGAAACTTCGATACTTTATGATAAAGTTAATAAGGTCTTCGCCTACAAGTTTCTGCTTTTGTTCTTTTTGGCTTTTTGTATTAGGAAAAGTCAGTGAGCTATGGCCTATCATAGTCACTAGTCAAAAGACAATCTGCCTTTTGACTTTAGGATTGATCTTGTTGTCTAGATTAGTCACATCCAACTGTTTTTTTGTATATTGAGGGTTGTAGGTTGTAGTATATATAGTATCCGATTCTTGTACTTAGCACTATGCTTGAAAACACTTGTAATAGAACTAGAGAAGAAATATGCAACTTTCTTGAAAATTAATTTTGTGTTCTTGTTCTTGTTCTTAACTAGTTCTGTCTCATATATTACTCGTGTTTGTCTTGTGTCCTCTGTGAAAAAGTTTGCAGTTCTCTATTTGAACTGTTAAGTGAGTTTAACATCATCCTAAGTGTGATAACTAATTGTTAAGCACCCTTTAACGGTCCTACAATTGGTATCAGAGCATTCCAGGCTCTTGATTGTAAGATCTCACCATCTTCACATCCTCTTAGTTACACACATCACTTAACTCTTCAAATAGTAGCTATATCCAAGGCTGATATGGAAACTGGAACTATGACAAAGTCCCCACTTATCACTCCTGAGGATTTTGACACTTGGTGTCAAAGAATGGAAGGATTTATCAAGTCTCAAGATTTCAGGATGTGAGAGTCTGTTGTCAATGGACCTCATGTACCATACACCACTTTAGCTGCTGGTGGTGGTGGTATGATACCTAAGGAGAGGGCTAACTTTTCTGATGAAGACTGGAAGATGATTGATATCAATCAAAAAGCCATGACTTCCCTCCAAACTGCTTTTCCAAATTCCATCTACAGAGGTTTCAAGAAGTGCAAGACTGCAAAACAACTATGGGATGCACTAAAACTGATGTATGAGGGGTCCAATGAAGCCAAGGAGAACAAGAAGGACCTCTTGAAGCAGCAGTTTGAAAACTTCACCTTCAAAACAGGTGAAACCATGACTCAATAGTATTTCAGATATGTTGAGATTGTGGATACTCTGGCTGATGTTGGAGTAAATATTGAGAATAGGGATATTGTGAGGAAGTTCATGTCCTCTCTTCCCAGACAATGGACATACTACTGTGTGGTCATTAAGAGGAATGAAAACCTCAAGACCCTCACTCTCACTGAGTTGTATGGAATACTCAGTGGCTACCAGATGAAGATGAATATGCAAAATTCATCTGGTAACTCCAGCACTCACCAGAGTTCTGACCTTCATGTAGTTGAAAGGGATAGCAGAGAACCACAGCACCATCTCATCTGCTACCCTGAAACTGCACAAAAGGGCCCCTTTATCACCTTCCCAGAGACTCCCAGAGACTCCCAGAGGGTGCTACAGCCATGGAAGTCTCTTCCAAGAGACAAGCACTTCTCAAGCATTTGTCTCTACTGATGAAGGAACCGACAACTTTCTCTTCACTCGTGAAGACTTGGACTGTATCCATCCAGATGATCTGGAGTACATGGAAATAGTCCAACAGATGGCTCTTCTCACTCATAGTGCCCAGAAGTTCTACAAGAGGACAGGGAGAAGGTTTCCCAGCAATGCTGCCAGTGGAAAGTTTGGACTGGACAAGAGCAAAGTCAAGTGTTACAACTGCAACCAGATGAGACACTTTGCCTGGGAATGCAAGGAACCTAAGAAAAATGGTGGCCAAGCTTCCTCCAGACCAAACTACACTGAAGGAGGGCACCAGAATGAGAAGCCAAGACAGCAAGCTACAGTTGCTGTTAAAGAAGTAGGCTTTGACTGGAGCTTTCAGGCTGAAGATGCTTCACCAAATCAGGCACTCATGGCTGACCATGATGAAGATAAGGTACTTGAACATCTTTGCTCTCCTGAATGTATTGCTAAAGTAAACAGATACAGGTCCTACAACTTGGAAATGAGATCTGATATTGAGTCTTTAAATATTTTAAAGGCTGATTTTAAAAGAGCTGAAAATGATTATAAACTCAAAATAGAAGATCTAGAGAAAACAGTTTCAACTCGTAAACATGAGCAAACAAATTACAGGACTCAAATAAAAGATCTCATTACCAAGTTAACTGAGTGCCAGGCTGAGCTTGTGATCAGCAAAGCCCGGGCAGAAAAATGTGTTCTTGAAGAAGAGACCTTCAAGAACATTATATCCTCATCCCTACATGCAAAAGTTTAGGGACTAGGATCATGTGAGATAGCTCCTCCACACTCTATTCTGTCTGTGAGACCTCCAAGGTGTGGAACTGATCAAGATGAGTTGCCTCAAGTTGATCCTTGTGTTGAGGATGATAAAGAGGAGAAGGTGAGGGATGACTTTATGATGAGTGAAGAGAGTTAATCCATAAAGGGTCACCATGCTCTTTAGGAGGAAAGGAAAGCTGGTTTGAGCAAAACCAAGAGAAAGAACTTGATCAGAAGAGGAAAAAGAAGATCAAGAAAAGCTCAAGAGATCAAGGCCACCTTTGACTCAAAATAGAAACAAGTATTTATCTCTGTAGGGTTTAAGGTGGTGGAAGCTGAAGATTCTACTAAGAACTCTAGCACCAAGAGTTCTTCTTCAACTTCAACTCAATCCAGCAACAACAAGAAGACTGATGTGCTGTGTGTCACTGCTACACAGCCTGAACCATCCATTTCCAAGAGTAAGCCTCACCCTATAAGGCCTGCTGCATCATCTGAGAAGATGAAGAAGGAGAAAGAATGGGTTCAAACTCAGTCTTCTTTAGAAAAGAAGACTCTTAGAAGAAGAGATTTAGACTGTGTCATGTGTGGTAGTACCTCTCACTTGGCTAAGGATTGTCAATACAATCCCAAAAGTACTATTCACATGAGGAAGAAGAAAACTTCTGAGAGTAAGAAGAAGCAACCAGCTTCGGAAGGAAAATCTGTTTCCTTCAGAAGCTCCAAAGTGAAGAAGAAGGCAGGTGATAAATTGCCTTCGGAAGAAAGAATGGTCTCGGAAGAAAGGAATACTTTCGAAGCACCTAAACTTGCTACAGTGAAAGCAAGATCTTCCGAAGGATCAGTCCTCAAATCTTCCAAAGTTTCCAAAACTTTCGAAGACATGCAGGTCAAGCCCAAACATCCAAAGGTGGTGTGGAAGTTGAAGGAAGACCATGTGGCTGAAAGTTCATCATCAGAAATAGCAAATGATCCCCAAAGCTTGAGCATAGGATAACTTACTGTTTCATTATCATCTGTTCACTTTGACAAACCCAAGACCAATTAAGCTTGGGTTCCCAGATGTAACTAAATCATCTCTTTTGTGCAGGATCAGCTGAAGACAAATATAAATGTTTGGATAATTGATAGCGGCTGCTCTAGGCACATGACAGGCAATGGATATTTGCTTCAAAAATTTGAAAGAATTGATGGAGGTCCATTTGCTTTTGGAGGAGATGCAGGAGGTTATATTACTGGCAGGGGTAAGGTCTCAAATGGTAAGCTTAGCATTGAGAAGGTAAACTTTGTCAAGGAGCTTGGATATAATCTTTTGAGTGTATCTCAATTTTATGACCAAAAACATAACATGCTCTTTACTGAGCATGAGTGCATTGTTCTCAAGCCTGGGGTGGTTATTCCTCATGAGCATATCTTTCTTAGAGCCCCCAGGAAGGGAAACATGTACAAGATGGATCTGCAAGAAACAACTCCTTCTGGAGAAGTGTCATGCTTTCTGTCTAAAGCCAATAATGATGAGTCTTTCCTTTGGCATAAAAGATTATGCCATGTAAACTTTAAGAACATAAATAAAATGATTAAGAATGATTTGGTAACTGGAATGCCAAATAAAGAGTTTACAAGTGATGACCACTCTGTTACATGCCTAAAAAGGGAAGCAACACAAAGTGTCTCATAAACCAAAGGAAATGAACTCCATCACTACTCCCTTGCACTTGTTACATATGGATCTGTTTGGCCCCACCAGTGTAATGAGTCTAGGAAGGACCTTATACTGCTTGGTGATCACAGATGATTTCATAAGATTCACTTGGGTTTTCTTCCTTAGAACTAAGGATGAGACTCCTGAAATCTTGAGGAACTTCATTCTGAAAATTGAGAATCAATGTGATCACAAGGTCAAGATCATAAGATGTGATCAAGGAACAGAATTTAAAAACCAAATCCTTGATTTATTTTGTGATGAAAAAGGTATTTCAAGACAATATAGTGCTCCCAGGACTCCTCAGCAAAATGGTGTTGCTGAGAGGAGAAACAGGACACTGATTGAAGCTGCTAGAACTATGTTGTCTGACTCTAAACCACCCATCACCTTCTGGGCAGAGGCTGTCAACACAGCCTGCTATGTGCAAAACAGAGTTTTAGTAGTTAAGACATATGGTAAGACTCCAAATGAACTGTGGCACAAAAGGAGACCTTTTATTGGTTTCTTCAGGTCATTTGGATGTCCATGCACCATCTTGAATACCACAGATCAGATAGCTAAGTTTGCTGAGAAATTAGATGATGGATATTTCATTGGATACTCTTCTCAAGGTAAGGCTTATAGAGTATACAATCTCAGAACTAGAGTAGTTGAGGAGTCAGCCAATGTGACCTTCAATGAACACACACCCAGTGTGAAGGGTTCTGGTTCTGATTGACTATTTGATCTTGATTTAGTTACCAACTATTTTAACAAATCTTGTGAAGATGTTTCAGGATCAACAGATAACATATCAACAGCAGATTCTGACCCAAGATTTGAGCTGAGAATACCCAACAAGATTATTACTTTAGCCCCGGTGGTAACTACCTCTGCAAATGAAAATACAATCAGTACCAGCATGACAAACACTGCTGATTCATCTGGTATGCCTTCAAATTCTAGCTCAGAGGCACTAAATCCAGGTGAAGGAACTTCAAATGTGGAAGGTAATGGTGGTGGTGACAGTGATCAATAGTTCCTTGATGCTGATAACCATCCCATTGAAGACAACATTAGTGATGTGACACACTCATTGGATCAAGCTTCTCTTGATAAGTGTGTTGATGTGGTGGGTGATTCCTCATTACCAGATCTAAATTTCTCTAACTTAGATCTGTCAAATCAACTTATTGTGGTTTCTCAAATCAAAATCCACAAGTCACACCCCACCACAAACATCATTGAAAATGTTGAGACTAGGGTAAGAACAAGAGGACAAACACATGACAGCAATGTTTGTCTACATTCTTGTTTCTAATCACAAATTGAGCCGAAGAAAGTAGATGAAGCTTTGAAGGATGGTAGTTAAATTGAATCAATGCAAGAAGAGTTGCTTCAAATCAGAAGACAGAAGGTGTGGAACTTATGTCCTCTTCCTTAAGGGAAGAGTGTCATAGGAACCAAATGGGTTTAGGAACAAGACTGATGACAGAGGGATTGTCATCAAGAACAAGGCTAGACTGGTTGTCCAAGGATACACACAAGAGGAAGGTATTGATTACACTGATGTCTTTACTCCTGTAGCAAGACTTGAAGCTGTGAGAATATTTCTAGCCTATGCTGCATCCAAGGATTTCAAGGTCTACCAGCTTGATGTAAAGTGTGCATTTCTCTATGGGGTGATAGATGAAGTTTATGTCAAATAGGCACCTGGCTTTGCAGACCCAGATCATCCTGATTATGTCTACAAGCTTGATAAAGCTCTATATGGGCTACACCAGGCTCCAAGAAAGTGGTATGAGACCCTATCTCAGTATTTCTGTCAAAATGGCTACAAGAGAGGTACTATTGATGGGACTCTCTTCATCAAAGAAGCAGGAAAATACACAATGCTAGTACAAATATATGTAGATGACATTATCTTTGGTTCAACTAATCCAAAGTTCTGCAAAGACTTTGAGAAGCTGATGAAGAACAGGTTTGAAATGAGTGCCATAGGGGAACTCAATTTCTTTCTAGGGATTCAAGTGAAGCAAGTTGACAATGGCATCTTCATAAGTCAGTCAAAATATGCTCAATACATACTTACAAGGTTTAAGATAATTGACTACAAGGTTGCAAAGACATCCATAGCCAGAAACCACTCCCTTGGTCCTAATCTTGAGGGGGAGTGTGTTGATGAACATCTTTACAGCGCTATGATTGGGTCTCTTATGTACCTTACTGCTAGCAGGCCTGATATTATGTTTGCCACATGCATATGTGCAAGATATCAAGCCAACCCCAAGATGTCACACCTGATTACTGTCAAAAGGATTCTTAGATATCTCAAAGGTGCTCCTAATCTAGGCCTTTGGTATCCAAAGAATTCAGACTTCAATCTGTATGCCTATACAGACAATGATTATGGTGGCTGCAACATGACTGTAAAGTCTACATCTGGGGGGTGTCAATTCCTTGATGGAAGGATAGTCTCTTGGCAATGCAAGAAACAATCCTGTGTGTCTGCATCAACTGTTGAGGCTGAATACATTGCTGCTGCAAGCTGCTGTGCTCAAATGCTTTGGATTCAAAATCAGATGCTGAACTATGGATTCAACTTCAAAGAGACTCCCATCCACATAAACAACAACAGTGCTATTTTTATCATAGAGAATCCTGTGCAGCACTCAAGGACTAAGCACATCAACATCAGGTATCATCTGATTAGGGATAACTTTGAGAAAGGATTAATCAAACTAATCAAAGTTAACACAAATGAACAATATGCTGATCTGTTCACTAAAGCCTTTGATGAGCAGAGATTTAAATATCTCATATCAGCTATTGAGATGATTAACTTTGAATAGATTTTCTTTAAACACTTAATCAACTTTATTTCTTAAAATTGTGTGTCCTAAGTTTTCTATTAGATCACCTCATAAGCCCAGTTTCCTTGGAAGTTTATCAAATCTATTCCTTAGATTTTTGAAAATTTAAAAATTTTTTGTATTGGAAGAATTCATTTTGTCTTCCGAAGAAATTTATGTCTTAAAAATTAATAACTGCTCAAAAGAAATTTCTTTCGGAAGAAGCTCTTGAAGTTTCTTCCGAAGCCAAAATATGCTTCTCAGCAGTTAGGAGTTTTTAAAAGAACAACTATCTTCCGAAAGCAAATAAATCTTCCAAAGCAAAATTTCCCTCGGAAGAAAATTTTCTAAGAATTCTTTCTTCCGAAGCTAAATTTTCATAAATCTATGAAATGTGTTCCGTAGGAAATAGCCTTCGGAAGCTTTATCCAAAACTTCCGAAGCAAAATTACCTTCGGAAGACTTGTAACTTCCAAGATAACTACCTTTTTGGGCACTTTTTCAGAAATGGGACCCACTTCCGGATTTCAAAGTTTATATTTTGAAATAACTTTCTCTGAAATCCATTGCCTTTATATTCAAACGGTCCCTATTCTTCTCTCTTAGTTCAAATCTTTGCCCTAATTTCACTCAAAATCTCATATTCTTCCTCTATTTCTTCACCAAAAGCTCACTCAAATGGCCGCATTACATCGTATAAACGCCCCAGACTTCTCCATGCACTTGCACTGACAACACAACCAAGTTGCTTTATTATCCTTGGGGAAGGATGATAGCTTTTATTACATTTTTCGGTTCCTTTATTTAACAAACTATCTCACCTCCCTTATAGTTGATCCTCCTCTCTTCGAGGATCAACTTCTTGATTTTTGGCGGACCTGTCAAGAGGTCACCATGGACAGGGAGAAGGCACTGTCTGCCACATTGCAGGGGAGGACACTGTTCATCACTCCAGCCATCATTAATACTCATCTTCAGCTGGATGATAAAGAAGGTGAAATGTCCTTCTCCAAAGAAGTTGTCAACCATTCTTTCGCACAGATGGGCTATGAGGGTGATTTCACAGTCAAGACCTTCAGAAAGGGGAAGGTCTCATCCCAATGGGAGTACCTCCTCCATGTTGTCATCCACAGTCTATCTAACAAACATGGAGGATGGGATCAAATTCCAGAGGACCTCTCCTTTATAGTCAATGGAATGGTTCAAGGGGTTAAATTCAGGTACTCTCATTTTGTTTTCACAAACTTACTTTCGAATTTAAACACCTTAGAGTATTACATGTTCCCTAGATATGTTCAACACATTCTTAACTGTGAGTTGGCACCACAGTTGAGGGGAACAAGTAACATTCTTAAACTTGCACATATGAGGCCCGACATATTTAAAACTTTGAAAAAGCCAACTGTTGGGTTCTCAGGGGTAGAAACAGCCCTAGTCCCATAAATGTTTGAGCTCATTGCTCGAGGTGACAACTTAGCAACACAAGCTAATGTTGAACCCACACCTCCCACTTCTGAACCACCCCAAAGACCAACAATAACCCTCACCTACTCAAGAAAATCCAAACGAACCCCTACACCTGCTACTGAGCAAGTGCAGGCCCCCATATCACAACCCACAGAGGAGGAAGTGGACACTCGAGCTCCCACTTCTCCTCAGGAGCAAACCACTCCCGTTGCTATTTCAATCAGTACTGAGGTTCCTCAAGCTCAGTTTGATGAGCTCACACACCCTCAAACAGCCTTAAGCCATCACTCTGAGTCTCAAAACTCAAGTGATCAACCTTTAGGGGACAGTTAGCACCCCAGCCTCTTGATCTAAACCAATCTCAACCACCCTTTGCCTTTTATACTGATGAGGAACTGGCAATCAGTGGGTACCATGATTCTCTCATCTCTTCCTACTTTCAAGGGGAGATGAGTCCTACTACCTCACCCAGTTCTAGCCCACATCAGCAACCCCCAACTGAGGTGAGTCTTCCTGAACTTGTTCAGAAGACTCATATGGAAGAGGCTCTCACTTCTGTAAGTGATTACATCATTAACACCTCAACCATGGCAATCCAGTCTCCTAACATAGTCATGAGACAGGAGAAATCCAGCAGCCAAGAACCCTAAGTTGGTGATGAGGGATCAGACTTAGGTTCATCTCCCTCATCCCTAATGATTCTTCAACTGAAGATGAGGGGAGTCTGAAACAAAGGGTGCACCTATTAGAAAAAACCTGCACCTACTTGGTTTCACAGATAGCTCACCTGGAATCTCAGGTGACTATCTTACAAAGAAGGGTCAATGACCAGCAACTTGAGATCACCAATCTCAAGGGCAAGTTAGCTAAGAGACCCATAGGGCCAACTCATCCAGGACCATAAAACCTGTGAATGTCTTGGATCACTTCCCTAGCTCACCTATGCATGAGGGTGATGCTACCAAAAAGGGGGAGGAAATTCAGACAGCCACAGAACCTGGGAGTTCTTCCTAGAGTATGGACATAGAGGACTCACCATCCTCTCTTGCTATTGTCCATACTTAGCAACCTCCTCAAATCAGAAATCTAGATTTGCTCATTCAAAGTCTGTTTGAGGAGGGTATACCAAGAGCAATGTCTACCCCCTCTGTGAATCCAATTATTGAATGGGGGTATGACAGTGACAGAAGAGCTCTAGTGATCTCTAGAGCTCAGGGTCAGCTACAAATCTTCAACATTTCAACCCTGAGCTACTATGAGAGTATTGATCTGGTAGATCTGCCACTTGTTAACCCAAGCAACAACAGACAAGCTACCAGATTAGCATACCGGATCTTGCAGAGGTTGCTGGATGAATTTAAATGGAGATCAAAACTATATAGATAGAGGCTAGCAGGTGAGGCCTTTGGTCAACTGGATGTTGAGGTAGACCCCAAGATTAACTTTGAAGGGAAAGCCTTGACTGAAGACCCACAGGTTGAGCCTGTGAACCTTGAGATAAGATCCTCTCCAGCACCCCATACCCTCAGTGAGGCACCAGCCGGTGATGGTGCTTCACAGCCTCTCTCTGGCCAGAACTTAAATGCTGAATCAAGTGAAGGCCGAAGCTCTCTCCAGCCTGAGTCACCAAGGCCTGTGGTTGACAAAGGTAAAAGAAAAATGACTCCTGAGGAGATTGAGGAGGAGAAGAGAGAGAGGAAGAGGAAGCTGAGGGGAGAGAGTTCAAGTAGTTCCCTAGGTTTCATGCAAGCAACAATCTTGGCTGCTCATAGACCTAATACTCAAGATAATGAGTTAAGGTCAACCAGATTAAACTACCTTGGGACTAGAAATTACAATATTGATGAACTCATCTCTCTCCCCTTAGAGGAGCTAAATGAACTGGCTGACACTGAGTTGTCAAGGGAGAGGAGGGAAGCAGAGGCTGCAGAACTGTTCCTCAATATCAAAGAAGAAAAGAGACTGAAAAGGCTCTACAAAGATGCTCCTGTCCTCTCACCAGTTCAATCAAGTTCTGAACAGGAGACTATGGCAACTGAACAACCTCAGATAGTTGATGAAGAAGAAAGAATAAGAATGATCAACTATCTGAGTGCCACAGGTCTCTATCAGAAATCTACACTTCTTCCCCTGCCCTATGAATACATCCTGTTTGAATACAACAAGCAGCTAGAAGAGCAAGCTAAGAAAGATAAACAAGCTTCAAGGAAAAGGCTAAGGGAAGAAGTTGCAAAATCAAGAGCCATCATCCGAAAAAATGAGAAGAAGTTTGCTGACAGGCAGAGGATGATGAGCTTTTTGAAGCTGTATGGGTTCTCCAGAAGGAGGCTTGGTCCCATGTCTCTATTCATAATGGATGGGCACATTAGGGTGATCAAGCAGAAGATTAAGAAGGGAGAGCTTGTGGACTTGCATTCTCCACCTAGTCTAGCTCAACATGAAGTTGAGGTAAAGGTTGAACCTACTGAGATAACACAACCTGCACCTGGAGCTGCATCTCAGCCAACTTCAACTTCTGACCCACAGTAGGGTTCTCCTCTCACTCCTTCTGAAACTATAAGAGAGGAGACCCCAACTGAGAGGGAATCAACTGAATAACCTGGCACTAAAGATCAGTCCTCTTAATTAAAATCATCTGGGAGAAGAAAGAGGATGGCCAGAAGAAGATCATCTTCAAAGCTGAAAAGAAGAAAGGCATCCTCCTCCCAACCTTAGGATGAGTCAGAACATCCTGAGGAGGTGCATGAAGAGGGCTCTCAACTAACTCCACTAATAGTAGAGCCTCTTGCCATTAGAAGACTGATTCTGTCCTAGACATTTGCTGAAGATCCAGACAGATGGTATGTCACAAGAGATCAGGAAGAACAACATGTCTATTTTACAAATGTCATGCTTGAACTCCCTCTACATGATCTCTATGACATGAGAAGGTACTTCATAAGTCTGAAGAATCCAAGTCTGCTGATGAAGAAGGGAATTCTGAAGATCCTCATGTGGACAATTCCAGTCTAAAGAACCTCTCTGTTTTGGTAACATCAGCCTAGGGGGAGTTTGTAGGATCCTCTAAGGATTAAGGCTGATGCAACCAGAAAACTATCAAAGCAACTAAGTCTTCCAACATGCACCTCTGAACAGAAGTGAACTAACTTCAGAAGTTTTACACACTCAAGAATTATGCTAAGTGTAAAATCTTTCGAAGCCAAAGTTCAGAAGAAACTGCCACGGAAGCTTTACACTTCACATGAAAACATACTAAGTGTAAAGTCTTCCGAAGCCAAAGACTCAACTCTTCCGAAGGTTAAGATGAAGTCTTCCAAAACTTTAAAGACAAAGTCTTCCGAAGCCACAAATAAAGACAAGACTGATTTCTGAAGAAGATAGAGAAAAGGAATCTTTTCATCAACTTTATCATAAAGCAACCTATTATTCGCTGCCAGCTCTGGTTGCTTTACCTGCTATCACTAGTTGATGAAACTTTCATACTTTATGATAAAGTTGATAAGGTCTTCGCCTGCAAGCTTCTGCTTTTGTTCTTTTTGGCTTTTTGTATTAGGAAAAGTCAGTGAGCTATGACCTGTCATAGTCACTAGTCAAAAGGCAATCTGCCTTTTGACTTTAGGGTTGATCTTGTTGTCTAGATTAGTCACATCCAACTATCTTTTTGTATATTGACGGTTGTAGGTTGTAGTATATATAGTATCCGGTTCTTGTACTTAGCACTATGCTTGAAAACACTTGTAATAGAACTAGAGAAGAAATATACAACTTCCTTGAAAATTAATCTTGTGTTCTTGTTCTTAACTAGTTCTGTCTCATATATTACTTGTGTTTGTCTTGTGTCCTGTGTGAAAAAGTTTGCAGTTCTCTATTTGAACTGTTAAGTGAGTTTAACATCCTCCTAAGTGTGATAACTAATTGTTAAGCACCCTTTAACGCTCCTGCAGACCCATACGCGACGTATATGACATCCGGGTGTTGATTTAAAATAATGGGGTGTATAAATAACCAAACCTGAAATTACTTAGATAGCTTTTTTATTAAACAAAATTATCATTTTAGCTATTTTTTATTTGAAAAATGGCATTGAGTATCACTGACTACCGATACATCACTCAAATCATAGCCCAAAAGGTGTAATGGGTTTTCAAACAACAATTTACGCAAATAACCCTATACTATGCAAGTATATTCTTTTAATTTTCAAAATACTTTAAATTAGTAAGATATAACAATAACAACTTTTCAAATATAAAAATGATTAAGGTTTTGTTTAATTTAAATAAAAACGTTTTTTGAATAGTTTTCTGAAAAACATTTGTTTATTTTCAAATTCATTTTTATATTCCTAAAAGAACTTTATTTAGAAAGAAATAAAGTTTTAATCAACCTTAAAAAAAATCATTCTCACTGTTAAAAAACGTTTCTTTTGAAGTTTTTTGTAATTTTTTCTAAAACAAAATTTATTTTTTCAAATAACTTTTTGGATCGCAAAACAATAGGCGTATTTTAAATCCAAAAGGTGTTATTTAAATCCAATAAAAATGCAATATTTAAATATAAAAGAATACGATACGTAAATCCAATAAAAATTGTCTTGAAGATTAAACTCACTTTCAAACTAGTATATTATTTTGATTTTTTGTACTTTTGAAACTTTTATTGCCCTAAAATTGATTTATATTCATTAAACTATTTTTTTAATTTTGATTTATTATACTTTTGTACTTCTGAATAACAAGTTTAGGATTTGTGATTATAATTTTATAATGTGTTTGGGGTCTAAGACTAACGCTTGTTAAGTTATGTGTTAAGTTTATATAAAATGACCAAAGTGGCCTTAGTTAAGGAATTATTTGTGTAAACTATGCATTATTTGAACTTAAAGGACCATTATGTAAATTATTAGAACCTTTTACAGAAACCTAACCCTCCCACAACTTCACTGCAGCCGGCCACCTTCATCACCCCACGCACCACCACTAGAACCTACTGCCAGCCACCACCACCATCGCCATCGCTATCTCCATCTCCAACTGAAATGGTATTTCAATGACCACCATTAACTCCACCATCACCTCTGATCCACACATCGCATCCACCTTTTTTCCCCTTCACCTCCGGCAACATCCTTTCTCTCCTTCAATAGCTTCCACCCACTACGCCACAATCACAATCTTCACCTCGCAAACTCTGGAATCCAAATCAACCATCGTCGCCTTCAAAGTCACATTCTCGAACCAAAATCAGTGAAATCAAAACCTATATACAATCTTCGGTCATTAATAATCTTCAAGGTTCGTATTGGCTTGGGCCTATGGTGGCAGTCATCTATGTACGAACACTCGATTGTGGGTTCATGATCTTTATCATTACAAGTTTATAATCTTCATCATTGTAGGTTCATAATGAAATTGTGCATTTAAAATCTAAAGATCAAAATGAATGTTTACTTGAAATGAAAATAGATGGTGGTTGATGGTGGTGGTTGGGTGGCTTTAGAAATCTGGTGGCCGGCGATGACGATGGTCGGTGGTGGTAGGTGGTTATGCCACAAAACTGGAATGATCGAATCAGTGGTTTGTGGTTCTAATCGTATAATCAATATAGTTAGTTACAAAATAGTCCCTCTTGTTTTTGTTTTTAAAGGGGTATTTTGGTCATTTCATTCTTATTTAACAGCAAATTTGACGGAAATTACTCTTAATATCCAAACTTGTTACAAAATTGAAAATATAAAACCCAAACTTCTTACTCAAAAAAATTAGTATCTAAAACATTAGTTAAAATTATAGATTTCATCCTTTAAGAGGTAAGGACAAAATGGTATTTTACATAAAACTAACTGAAAAAGTTAACTTTTGTTAGTCGAAAGGATAGAAAACGTGATAAGTTTTTAAATAAAGGACGTTCAATGTACTTATCAAAGTTTAAGGACAAAATCCATAATTTTAGGTATACTTAAAGGACAAAATTTGTAATTTACTCTTATTATTATTACAACTAGGGGATTTCAAAGTCGCGTGTTGCGCGATCTTTAAACAACCAATGATGGAACGTGATATTTTATGTCTGTGCAAGGCTTGAAATAGGTAACCAGTTGTGGCTACAAAGCAAAACTAACGCCCCGTCTAACAACGGACTTCATTTTCGATTTCATCATGGCCTTCTACCACATGTAGAGCAAAACTGCTCCGCCTCAACCACAAAAGGTAGGTAGAACGGCAACAGCCTCCACCGTTACCGCGACCGCTGTGACAACTCGAGCTTTCAGGTTAACGTCACTCTTCGCCACTTTATAACAAATTAGTTTTACCTTTAAAAAAAATTGTACCATTATAGTTATTTTAATAATTAATTTTAAATAAATTAAAACTAATTTATACCCATAAATAAAAATTGAATAAACATGAGGGGACTAGAGTGTAAAATGCATAACTCTACATATATCCAACTCCCTCCTCTCTCAGCCTCCCTCCAAACCACCCGTACACCCTCCTCACCCGTAACCCTACATGCGTCCGCCGTCGACCTCCCTGCCGCCGACCTTTCCAGGCACAAAACTCATCTCGACAGCCTCGTTCGGTATATATTCTTCTCTATTGATTTGTTTATGTTACGGTTACGAGCACGGTCTCGCCTTGGTTGTTACGTCGCGGTTACGGTTTTCGATTTGGGTTCGTTTGTTGACCTCTTCGTCGCAAGTGTGAGTGTTGCGACTATTAAGCGAGTGTGTGTGTGTGTTCTTCACGCTCGAATGTATGTTTGGTAATGCTTTTGTTGCATACGGTTTGGTGTATATATGTGGGTGGCTCTGCATATGTATGTACAGTTATATACATATATATATATATATATATATATATATATATATGTGTGTGTGTGTGTGTGTGTGTGTGTGTGTGTGTGTGTGTGTGTGTGTGTGTGTTAGTTATAATATATGGGGGGTGTTGGGGGTAATCGGGTGGGGCAGCCGGTTTGGGGTACGTGGATGATTTCAAAAGCATGTCATGCGTGTATGGGTAAGTGTGTTTTGGCTTGCATATTTGGTTGTTGGGAGGATGTGACCGAAGGTGGGCATGGTATGTGCATGCATGGGTATAGATGCAGTCCTCATAGGTTGTTGCAATCGGGTTGGTGTGTGAGTGTGAAATATTTATGATTCGTTGGCTACATGTGTGTGTTAATTATTCTAGATGGGTATATGTCTTTATAAGTATAAATATTAAATGCTAACGTATGGGTTTAATTATAAAAGTCTTATAATTAAAAAAAAGTATATAAATAGTACCTTTATGAATGTGCCGGACTATGCGTGAACAATTGGGGTTTTATACTTGTCTAAATTTGTGTGTGCTTGTTTGGGGAATGGGGTAAATATCAGTAACCGATATCGTAAGCGAACCGTGAACACGAAACCGTACATTTCATTGTTAGTATTTAATATTTAATATTAATTAAATAATAAATGTACATTCAGGTTATTCAGAGACCTAATCGTTTGTGTTGCATTTACTTGTTGCTGTGCATCTAAGGTGAGTTTACAGCCCCACTTTCATTCTATATTCTCTTTTGGGGGAGAGAAACATGTTGTTTTCATATACTGTACGTTACTTAGATTTGTAATACTGCATATACTCGTGTACTATGGTGTTACCACTACGCCTCATTCGGACCGTTAATATGGTATTAGCGAGGTGATTGTTAGTAGATCTACTGGGTTTGACAAACCCCATCCGGGCTAGTCGCGCTAGCTTGACTGGAGGTCAAATGGGTGAATGGTTAGCCTGTTATACAGTGCTTTGGTTTGGTACCCACAGCCGGGGCATTCATTACATTATTGTTGTCAGCTCGGTCGCGAAATTCATACACATAGTGACTTGTTATAGGCTAGCTACCTACTTATATGCTTTGATTACAAAATCTGGATTTTATTACTGATACCTATTGTTCTCTATAAACTCTGTGAACTCACCAACTTTATGTTGACACTTTAGCATGTTTTTTTCAGGTACACAAGACTCGTACGCTTAGGAGCATTTCATTTTATGCATTCATCGTCACACATGATCTATTTATAACTATTCAATAAGTTTCATTTATTTATTTTGCACGTGTTGCGCCGGTTTAAGATTTATGATTTATTTATGCTTCCGCAATTACCATTACAGTTACGTTAATAACTCTGCTTGGAATATTTTAAACGTTAACAAGTAATTATATTTTGTAATTAACGTGTCGTTTGGTGTAACTAGTGGCTGAGATCCTGGAAGTCACACGCCTAGGTAATACTCCGTTTGTGGAAATTGAGGGTGTGACAACCGCCACAGTCACCACCGTCAAATCAAACACGCAAGCGACACAACCGTCACCACCACCGTAACAATTGCCACAACAAAAATCAACAGGGTGCGGTGCTACCTGCCGTCATCGACCTTGATGAAGTACTCTCTCCTAAAGAAGAAAATGTTGAGACATAACGCCAAGGGTAAAAGACCATCAGGTGTCAAACCACCACGGGAAGGCCGGGGTGAGCAAACGCCGGTGACCACAACAGAAACATCACCACCGGCTTATCCACCGCACCACCACCACCGTGCATCTATTGAAAAAATCAAAATGTGGAAGGAACTCAGTTTAAATCTTTAAAGAATTAAAGAAGAATCACGATACCCAAGGACGAGTTGAAATGCCCGTATTACTGTTCATCAAATAAACTAAAACTAATTTATACCCATAAATACAAATTGAATAAAAATGATGGGACTAGAGTGTGAAATGCCCATATACTGTTCATCAAATTAGTTTTTTCATATATAAGATAATGGCAGTACAAAAAATCTAAAATAATAATTTAAACTGCTATAATTTCCCTTTTGCTTCCCTTCCTTATGTGCGTATGATGAAAATAAGACCAAAAGCAAAAAAAATACAGTGATAGCCAATCGAATCATTTGAGGGAATTATTTGTTTTTTTTAATCTATACTAATAAATAATTATACTATGTAAATACATGTCATCATCATATCAATTTGTCCATTTGTTTTACCGCTTAAATCATTTATTAATTTTTCAAAATTTAAAATAACTAATTTTTAAATTTCTTTCTCTTTGTCTCCATCCCCTCCCCCCCCCCCCCCCCCCCCCCCTCTCTCCCTCCCTCTCTTATTTTAAACATTTTAAATTTTTCTAAAATCAATATTTTATAAACATATTTTAATTAAAAACTAAATATTTAATTTAATTAAAAACTAAATATTTTAATTAAAAATACACTTAAAATGATTTTTAAAAAATATGAATTTTTTAATCAATATATCTTTTACACATATGAAATATTTTAAAACCGATATTTTTTTAAATAAAAGTTTTATATAAAATCATTTTCTAAATTTTTTTAAAAAAATAGATAAAATTCAGAGTTTTTAAACAATGAGATATTTCTAAAAATGATATTTTATCAAAGCAAACTTTATTTAAATACAAAAATTATTTAAAAAATAAGTAAAAAACCATAGTTTTGAAATAATAACAATTTTATTAAAAATGATATTTTTTAAAAACAATATTCCAAGGAAGAAATGTTTCTAAACATAGTTTTAAAACGAGAATTAAAAAAAACACATTTTTAAAATGAAAATTTTAAAATAATAAAAATATTTTATTAACTAAAGTACTTTCTCCCATGTAATTTTATTTATATCTTATATCAAAATAGTATTTATATTTTCTAACTCTTTATTAATTATATATTTTTATTTAACCCGTATAAGTAATTATTACTAACTAACATAAAGCGCGTAGTACTACACGTTAGACTAAGAATCTTTAATAGTTATAAGTTATATATAAAATTTCATAAACATTAACGTCTATATGTAAAACATGAAATAAACTATATTCGATATTGTCCCTTTTAAACAAAATTCATAATTATAATTTTTCAAAATGTTACAAAAAATCGAAAAGCTGGAAAAAAAAGTTCCATCTAAACCCACCACAAGGTTTGAAACATTTATTTCCTGATTTTCGACCTACTATCTAAACTCCTTATGAAGCCAATCAAAATGAATCAATGTTGATATGTTTGGCACGTTTATAAGAGACCGGATGTGGACATAGGAAGATTGCACTTAAGTTGTTGCATAGTAAAGTAGGACGACCCGGTGGCAAGGCATTAAGGTCTCATACCAAATGAGTGACCTAATTAAGTTCAGCTGTAGTGTTAGCAATGGCCAGGTATTCTTATTCATAACTAGAGCATGATACTTTACATTGTTTTTTAGCACTCCAAAAAACGATATTCCCACCAAGAAAGATAGAATAATCTTAGTGGATTGTCTTGTTTCAACACAACGTGCCCAATCTGTGTCTGAATAACCAAGTAATGTGGGGCGAAAGTATGAGAAAAGTTCAACCAATATGAGACTGTACCTTTAACATAACACGCGATTCTTTTGACCATTTGAAAATGGGTTGTGGTAGGGGCATGTAATAACTAGCTTGCATAATTAACCGCATATGATAGATATGGACGTGTAATGGTAAGATATTGTAGAGCCCCGACGAGAGAACAATAACACGTGGGATCAGAATATGGCGAGCCAGAACTGAGAAACATATCATTCATTCCCCAAGGTGTTGCCATGGGTTTAGCATCTATAAGACCGACACGTGTAAGAATATCATGTGTATATTTAGTTTGGCTAAACAAACCACTAGATGTATAAGTAACTTCAAGACCCAAAAAAAATAACTAAGGTTGCCTAGATCTTTGATAGCAAACTTCTTATGAAGCCAATCAATGAAGTTACGAATAGAAGGTTCATGATTTCCAATTAATATCATGTCGCCAACATAAACAAGTAGATATAGGATGCAAGCCCCTTCATGAAAAAAAGAGGTGTATCCAATTGACGGTAAGTAAAATCTTATTGGAGAAGAAAATCACAAACTCTTTGAAATCAAGCTCTAGGAGCTTGCTTTTACCCGTAAAGAGCCTTATACACATGAGTGGGTAATTTTAGGTCCATGAAGCCCGGAGTTGCACCATGAAGATAGTTTCATGAAGATGTCCATCTAGGAAGACATTTTTGACATCTAGTTGATGAAGAGACCATTTAAGCGTCACGTCAATTGAAAGTACAATATGGAATGTATACACCCTCGACTAGGCACAAAGTACAATAGTAGGTTCCATATTATCATTATGTATTTAGAGGCAGCTAGTAATGCATGGGAAGTGTCCTCGGAGAACTCATACCAGCCAATCAAGCTTCTATTCTCTTTCTACTTCCAGATCTTGCTTGGGAAGAATCGGTTCATGCCATTCGATGATGTTGAAGATGGATTTAATCTATGTGTGCAATGGTTGACCTGCGACATCCGACGGATCGCAATAGCCGATTGAATCGAGCCTCATATTCCCTCTATTTTGAATCGAATCACATTTTAGGTTCATTTGAGAGATTTGCTTGATCTTTTTCCTTTTTTTCCTGTTATATATTGAGCCTTATTACATAAGGGCCTATTGGAGCTTGTGCCTTTTTAGATTCATGGCATTGCAGTTATCAAACTTAGAAATGTGCAAAAATCTTGGTGGTGGAACGAGGGGTGCTCTGATTGCTCATTGGCTAATATTTATGTTTGTTTTTTACTTTCTCTGCGATGGGCTTGAGCTGAGTTTAAATTGAAATTTTAACTTTGTTTAAGATAACATCTTTGGCAATAAGTTAGATTCCCCAAAATGAGTTTTAAATTGAAATTTTGACTTTGTTTAAGATAACATCTTTGGCAATAAGTTAGATTCCCCAAAATAAGTTTGCAGCTTAAATTTTTGATTTTTTGTTAAACAAGAGTGTATGATAACAAGTATACCGTATACACATACCATTACTCTGCCACAATGCTGAAGTATTTACTCAGACGCATCACTGTTATGCCGTCGGATCGGTTCGACTGGTTTGATTGGATATAAGAACCGAATAAAATTTAAATTATTTTAATAAATATATGTAAAAAAAAATTTACTATGCGTTTTAGAAAATATATAGAAAACTTGTTCGATCAGTCTGACAGGTCCAGTTTGTGATCCGACTCCCGATTCAACCAGTCCGACGACTGGTTCAATATCAAAATGATTTTAAGCACCAAACTGGACCGGATTGGGGTCTGGTTTCTATTCTGACCGGCCGATCCAGTCCGGTTTTCAAAACAATGCCCAAGGTGAGCAAAAAAACCCTTGACCCGGTGATTTTTCACCAGGCATCACCAATCCCCACACCCATTTGTAGTGGTACCGTACCACACAGATGAAAAACAAGAAAAATCTGGGAAACATTAAAAAACTAATGCGTCACCCGGGGATAACCGGGGAAAATGAGATGACTTCGTGTGATCTTATTGAATTATTCGGTTACCATCAACAATAACTCATATATGCTAGCATGAAAGCTTTCAGGAAACACTCATTTAGAAGTAATTAATGAGTTATGCAAATTATTGACATTTAAACACGTACAATACTTTACATATAGCATTTCTTCATATGGATACTCTACAACTCTATGCCTATGCTTGTAGTCACCGTGGAATGTATACAACATGCATGCTTATGCATTCATTATAAACATGCCAATGCAGCCAAAATGCGGTTATCCAGATAACATTACTTGGAGCATGCAATATACACAAGCGTTATGGTTTAGAACTCAGAGGCTGCAAATACCCAATTCTCGTTCATTTAGAGACTTAGCACAGTGGAGACTGTTTTAAGCAATATATTCACCTCTAGGTTCTAGACAAGGTAGCACATTGCAAATACTATCAAGTCACAACCAATGCTCCTAAGATTATCTCTAATCAAAGTTTAAAATTAAAAACACCAAGTAATTAATTTTAACGTGCAAACCTAATCTAGATGTCACGCAATCAATCTAGATTAAACATACACGAGCATGACAATAACCTTCAAGCATAACACAATACATATATTCATATTTAATTGAGAAAATAATCAAGTTCTAAGATTAATAAACAATATACGAAATCAAAACCAAATATCAGTCAAAACATAAATAGTTTTCAATCCAACCTAGGTAGTAATAAAAATTAGCTACTCATAATATTAAAAAACATCAAGAACAATAATAAAGATCCAAACTTTAGAAACATTAATAAGAGAAACAATGAAACAAAGAAAAATAATAGATAACGAGACGAAACCGAATGATCTTCTATTCTTGAATCAATCCTTGCTCTCAGATCTTGTTCTCTGCTTCAGATTCACTCTTCAATCGTGCTCAAACTCCAACCTTGAATTGAAACAATGAAAGAAAATATATTGATGTCTTCTTCGTAAAAAAATTGCTCCTGCGGCTGCCGTCGATGTTTCTTTTCTCCACCTTCGATTCCTTTCTTTTTTCTTTTTTTTTTTTGTTCCTTCCATATGAAATATGTGGTGGTGATGTTGGGCCTTTAATCCCAATTGCTTGTTATCTTAATTCTCACATTTGATGTTTAATTTAAACAAGTAATTCAATTAACAAATCATCTTGTGAAAATTGTAAACGATAAATTTAATTGACGAACAACATTTAGTGAACTTGATTTGAACACTAGTAGATCCACAAATTAATTCAATCGTCAAACAAAAGAAATCATACATGTGGACTTTGAAATTTTTTGAACTAAAGATTTTATATTTTAAGTCTAATACATAACTTGAACTGGACTAATAAAAAAATGCCACATTATTCAATTAACTTACTCTACGTTTGGCTTTGTTTTTATAATTTCTTCCATACTTTGTTTAGGTCTTATTTACCCATCGGTTTCAAGTCTAGTTAAATTAACCGCTTTAACTCATAGTCTCTTAAAATCATCAAAATACAAATGTGAACTTTTTATGGAATAATATATAATAAAAAGTAAAGTAAATACTATTTAAGTCTAGGAGAATATCTATATTAAACATGTATATTTTAGATCATATCACCCCGGTCAACAGCATAACACCAACAAAAACAATATATCATCACAGATTCACTTGCACAAACCGCAAAGACATAAAATAAACGTGAGCACAACAGTGCATAATTCTTTCAGTTTGGTTTTTAACAGAAGGCAATGTAATAATGTAGTAATACCTATGCATAGGCTCAGAAGTGATATTTAATTACGGTTGTATACCGTGAACAATTGCCAGGCAACCAATACTATTTTTGGTTAAAAATCATAGCCTTTAAGGTTACCAAAACTAAATAACAAAGCCTCAGATGAGCTAATGCTCATCATTGTTGACCCAACAATAAATTAATAGATTTGAAAACCCCAAAGAGCAGCCGTTAGAAATTGCGGCCACCAGGTCCACCTTAACCACGAATGGGAGGCCATACAACAAGCAGAGCAAAATCCACTGCTACAGCCATACAACATCGATAGATTTGAAAACCCCTAAGCTTACCAGACATAAATTGCAGTCGTACTGGATCAAAATCGTCCGCCATAGCCATAGAACACCAGTATACATGAAAACCCAAAATAATACAAGAGGGAAATCACGCACGGCTTCAACGCTTTCGATGACTGTTGCTTGCTCCGCCTCAACCACAAAAGGTAGGTAGAGCGGCAACAGCCTCCACCGTCACCGCGATCACCACAGTCACAACCGTCGAATCAAACACGCAAGCGACCCAACCGTCACCACTACCGTAACAATTGCCATAAAAAAATCAACAAGGTGTGGTGCTACCTGCCGTCATCGACCTTGAAAAAGTACTCTCTCCTAAAGAAGAAAATGTAGAGACACAACGCCAAGGGTAAAAGACCACCAGGTGTCGAACCACCAAGGGAAGGCCGGGGTGAGCAACCGTTGGTGATCATAACAGACACGTCATCGCCGCATATCCACCGCACCGCCACCACCTTGCATCTCTTGAAAAAATCAAAATACAGATGGAGCTGAGTGTAAATCTTTAAAGAATTAAAGAAGAATCACGATATCTAAGGACGAGTTGAAATGCCCCATATTACTGTTCATCAAATTGGTTTTTTCATATATAAGATAATGGTAGTAAAAAATGTAAAATAATAATTTAAAATGCTTGTTGGACTTTTTGAAGATGATACTTACCAAAACCTAAGTGCCGAATCTCATGATGATTATCAAAACCGACACAGTGAAGAAATGCTAAAGATATGATCAAAACAAAGAAAATTAACCAAAGTCAAACTTGGTCAACCGTGGTCAAAGTCAACGGTCAACATCAGCCGTCGTCCCGAATGATGTCAACACCCGGCAGTCATGCATCAGCAACAGAGAATTTATCAGATTTAGAAACTATATTTGTGTAATCAGTTTGTGCTTAAATGTAATATTTGCTTTATTTTTGTAAAAGTGTATATAATGACTAAGTGTAGTCATATATACATGAACACTAACAATAGAGGATACAAATTTGAGAATCACCAGCACACACACAAAAGGTGTAATCATACATTTCCTCTCAACATACACATAAATGAATGAATTTTCATGTTTAATTGTTCTTGACTTGTTCATCATTCATTGATTATCATTCATACTTGCAAATAGATATTCATATGAAATCATCAACGGATTTGTGAGATTCCGCATCACAAATTCGATAAACGACAACAATACGATTGCAATATTCGATCCAATCACCAACAGAATCAGATCTATCGGTGAATCAAATTTCAACAATGCTATAATTTCTCTTTTCCTTCCCTTCCTCATGTGTGTATGATGAAAATAAGGCCAAAAGCAAAAAAAAAATGCATTGATAGCCAATTACATCATGCTAGAGAATTGCTTGTTTCTTTTATTCTATACTAATAAATAATTATAATATTATTATATCAATTTATCCATGTGTTTTCCCGATCAAATCATTTATCAATTTTTAAAAATTTAAAATAACTAATTCCTAAATTTTCTTTCTCCTTGTCTCCATCCCCCCTTCTAAATTTTCTAAAATGATTTTTAAAAATTATAAATTTTTTTAAACAACATATCTTTTTACACATATGAAGTATTTTAAAACCGATCTTTTTTTAATAAAAGTTTTATATAAAATCATTTCTAAATTTTTTTAAAGAAATAACTAAAATCCAGAGTTTTAAACAATGAGATATTTATAAAAATGATATTTTATCAAAGCAAACTTTTATTAAATACAAAAATTATTTATAGAAAATGTAAAACCATAGTTTTGAAATAGTAAGAATTTTATTAAAAATGATATTTTTTAAAAACAATATTCCTAGAATGAAATGTTTCTTAACATAATTTTAAAATGAGAGTTTTAAAAAAACACTTTTAAAAAATGAAAATTTTAAAATAATAAAAATATTTTATTAACTAAAGTACTTATTGCCATGTAATTTTATTTATATCTTATATCCAAATAGTATTTATATTTTCTAACTTTTTGTTAATTATATATATATATATATTATTTAATCCGTATAATTATTACTAACTAACGTAGAGCGTGTGGTACGACATGTTAGACTAAGAATCTTTAACAGTCACAAGTTATATATAAAATTTCATAAACATTAACGTCTATATGTAAAACATGAAATAAACTACATTTGACATTGTCCCTTTTAAACAAAATTCATAATTATAATTTTTCAAAATGTTACGAAAAAATCGAAAAGCTGGAAAAAAAATTCCATCTAAACCCACCCGAAGGTTTGAAACATTTATTTCCTGATTTTCGATCGACTTTCTAAACTCAGTATTTTAATTCACTTTTAACTTATTCCAATAATTATGTTACGATTTTTTTCACGCTTTTAAAACATAAATATAATTATAAAATAAGGGAAAACATGTATTTTTCATGTAATTTAGACTAATAACCTCTTTTTTGTAAGAGTATTTATCGGGCATTTCATGGATCCCTCCGAACCCTCAACTTTACATTCAGATGTGACATCCCATGAACTAACGAACGTTACACACATTGCTAGATAGTATAATCATTTCTGTAACAACAAAATTATTATGTCTAGTGGGCAAGAGCAAATTATGCCGGTGATTTTAGCATCATTAAGACATGTTTGTTAAGCGAAATGTAATTAAGGTCAATAAGAAATCGTAATAAGCATTGTTGTTAGTTATGAATGTAGATGTGAAATACATTTTTATTCAAAACTGTATGTGGTTTCTAACACCTTGTCAAAGGAGTCAAGTTAAAGTATCTTTCAATTCCTTGTGACATAAATCAAAACTAGTTCTAAGAATTTTGAAAATTTTCCAATTATAAGAATTATAATTCCCGCAATGAATTGATTTGTATTATATTGAAGATTATATATACAAGTATAGATGAGGATAAGTATGGTAAAGAAAATAATAGATAAATACAAAAGATATATAACAATATACTCCAATAATAAAGGAATCATCCTTTATCTCTAACGCCGCCCTCAAACGAAATGGTTATACTCCAATAATAAAGGAATCATCCTTTATCTCTAACGCCGCCCTCAAACGAAATGGTGGTGAAATAACCCGAAGTTGTGTTTGAAAATTTTCAAATAAAGTACTTGCAGTGGTACCATACCCCGTGATTTTTCACCGGGCATCACCAATCAGCCACTGGCAGTGGTACCATACCACACACAACACAAATGAAAAAAGTGAGGAAAAACAAAAAAAAAAACCGAGAAACATAAAAAAACCATATGTGTCACCCAGAGATAATTGGAGAAAACGAGATTGACTCCGTGTGATCTGATTGAATTATTTGGTTACCATCAACGATAACTTATATATGCTAGCATGAAAGCTTTCAGGAAACACTCATTTAGAAGTAAATAATGAGTTATGCAAATTATTGACATTTAAACACGTACAATACTTTACATATAGCATTTCTTCATATGGATACTCTACAACTCTATGCCTATGCTTTGTAGTCACTGTGGAATGTATACAACATGCATGCTTATTAATACATTATAAACATGCCAATGCAGCCAAAATGCGGTTATCCATATAACATTACTTGGAGCATGAAATATACACAAGCATTATGGTTTAGAACTCAGAGGCTGCAAATACCCAATTCTCGTTCATTTAGAGACTTAGCACAGTGGAGACTGTTTTGCTGAGAGACATTAGTCATGAGATCGATGTATCACAAGTGAGAAAAATATTGCTTCAACAAGGGGTTAATAATCATGAATGATAAGCATCTAGCCTTAAATTAATTATACCCATGGATAATAAAACAACATGTAGCTAGCTATCTATAGGATTATAGCATGAGATCAGTAAAATCTCTAAGGGGTACGTAACATTAGCCCTGCAAATCAACTGCATAATAAATTAACCAATATATGAAGAGCTAGCGGAAAAAAATATATAATATTAGTCATGAACAAGAACAATACTTAAGCAAATCAAACAAAATGACTGAAAACTAATTCATCTAACTAAATAACTACATAAAAATTAATAATCAACAAAGAAGCTAATTATAGCAAAAGCATTAGCCCTGCAAATCGAACAACTACTCCTTCGTATTAACCATTTCTTGATGCATTCTTTATGATAACTGTGTTTGCATGCCACCATTGTTCCAATCATATCTCCCGCTCGAACTACTCCCAAACAAATCACACAAATCTCATCATCATCATCGTCTTCATCATCTTTTTTCTCTTTATGACCCATTGTACTCGTTTTCACGGCATATTCATCTATAGCTTTTGGTAAGTCATAATGAACACGCTCACACAATAACGCGAGCCTCGCAAAACTCATGGCTGAATTAAGATTGTATTCAGTGTCAACATAATCCAAGAGTTGGCCCCATTTATTACGATACATGTAAGTGGCTTGGAGTACCGCGGACCCATTATTATCGGCTGTGAATTGCATCCAACAAAATCTATAAGAAGGCCCGTGATCATCAAACAACAAGGCTTTGTAAATGCTTGTATTGTATTTGTGGATCTTTGTTGATTCCACATGCTTACTAGTAGAGTCCCAGGCTTGATCTCAAGTAATAAATCCACTTCATCACAGGCTCCTGCGTTTACCATGATGTAAATCCTTGATGCTCGGTGTACAATACCATATTCACGAGACATCTATCTATCTATCTAGTTGTATACGGTGGTACGTAGGAGAAGTTGAATGAAGTTTTTTTCACGTGGTAGAGACGGCAGACAGAAGATCAAATCGAGGTTTGTGGGAATTAGGGTTCGGGATAGATATTTATATTTATACCAAAGCTAAATATATATATTGTCTTATCTATATATTATATATATATATATATATATATATTTATATTTATATATAAAATTTACGTGGGCTTGATGATTATGTCACGCCGGCTAAAAACAAAAATAATAATTATTAAATAACAGAGTAAATTACACGCATCGTTTTTTAGATTTGCTCAAATTTCACATTTAATCATCGGGATTGAAAAATTACAGTTTTAATCCTAAAGTCTGAAAAAGCATCTCTATGGATTTCGTTACCAAGTTACCTCATTCGCAGATTGGAAATGATATTATCTGGGTGATTGTGAATCGTTTGACCAAATCAACACATTTCCTGGCAATTCGCGAGAAATACAAGATGGATAAATTGGCACAAAGTTATTTGAAGGAAATTGTGTCTCAGCATGGCGTACCACTTTTGCTCATCTCTGATCGTGACGCGCAATTCACTTCGCACTTATAACAGTCACTACAAAAATCACTAAGCACTCGTTTGGATATTAGCACGGCTTATCATCTGCAAACAGATGGTCAGACAGAACGTACGATTCAAACCTTAGAAGATATGCTTAGTGCGTTAACCAAAGATTAAAGTTAATTAGGCACTCGTTCCTACATAAATTCGCTATTTAACTTTGTGTTACAATTAAAGTTAACCAAGGATTCTTTATTACTTTGTGTAATAATGTTAATAAGGTAAACTCAAGGGGGGCTATAAGAATTTCCCTCAAACTTGGGGTTTCACCATATAAACAGCCCATACATTGTTCGCAACCCTAACACCATTCAACACTTTTTCGTCAACGGTTTCCCCATAAGCTCCTCCATCGTGACCGTGTGTATCTCGGCTGATAGGCATTCCCATTCGTTCAAGTTCCATCGCTTCCTCATAACAGGTTCGGTACGTTCTTCCTTTCGCTATTTCATTACGGTTGATGGTATAAAAGCTAGTATATCACCAATATAGAAAGACAAACTATAAAGCAAAAGAAAGGAACTTCAGGAACTTTTCATGTATTGAATGGTGATAGTACGTGAATTACATGGAATACAAGAAAGCATTAAATAGACTAAGCTAGAACGAGAAAGTCTCAAAAACTCATCAACCCCAACAACTAGTTCCACATAACAGAATAGACGTTGGGAGCTTATTCGAATAAAAAATAATCCACGTGCATGACTTATTCAAATATTCCTGAAAACAAGGTTTGAATCATTCTTTTTCACCCTCCCTTGATTCAAACTCCATGACTCCTAGCTCACTCCGATAATAGGCAAACTTTTCTCTGGTCACAGCTTTGGTTAACACATCTATAAGTTGACAGTTAGTGTTGCAATACTCCAGGATGACTTGTTTCTGTAAAACCATTTCTCTCACGAATGGTGCCTCAGTTCTATATGTTTGGACCTGCTATGCATGATGAAATTCTTGGACAAATTAATAGTGGACTTATTATCACAGTAGATTACCGTAGGATTTGTTTGTATAAATCCAAGTTCCTCAAGCACTCTCCTAAGCCAAATAGCTTGACATGTAGCTCTAGTTGCAGCAATGTATTCGGCCTCCGTGCTAGATAAAGCAACAGTAGCTTGTTTTTTAGAACTCCAAGCAACAGCACCACTTCCTAATGAAAAGACATATGCAGAAATGCTTTTGCGATCATCAGTAGAGCTAGCCCAGTCACTGTCACTATGGCCCACTAGCTTAATCTCTTGAGCTTTCATGCACCAAATTCCAAAATTTATCGTACTGGCCACATATCTCAGTATGCGTCTCGCTGTTCCAAAGTGAATCTTGGAAGGCTTCTGCATAAACCGGGAGACCAGACTTACTGCATAGGCTAGGTCTGGTTTGGAATGTGTTAAGTATATAAGACCTCCCACTAGGCTTCTATATACTTCTTCGTTCACCTTTCCAGCATCATCGTCAAGAAGCAACTTTTCATTACAATTCACGGGCGTGACTTCATTTCTGCAATTCTTCATTCCAAATCAGTCAACCAAAGAGGAAGCATACTTCCTCTGAGACAAGAAAATTCCTCTAGCTTCTTGTACATCTTCCAAACCAAGGAAGCACTTTAATAATCCCATGTCTGTCATTTCAAACGCCATTTTCATGCCTTGTTTGTACTCTGTAATCAATTTTAAACTAGAGGATGCACAAATGATATCATCTACGTACAAGCAAACATAAATGACATCTGTACTATTTCTTTTGACATAAAGAGTCGGTTCATTGTAGCTTCTGATGTATCCATGCTTCACAAAGTACCCATTAATCTTGGAATACCAGACACGTGGGGCTTGTTTCAGCCCATATAGTGCCTTATGTAACTTGTAGACCATATGGGCTTTCTCTTGAATCACAAACCCCTCTGGTTGTGCCACATAAATTTCTTCACTAAGTTCACCATTTAAAAATTCGGATTTAATATCTATTTGATGGACAACCCACCCCATTTGAGCTGCAACAGCTAATATCACTCGTATAGTTTCGAACCGAGCAACAGGTGCAAATGTCTCTTGGAAATCAATGCCTTTTTTCTGAGAATATCCTTTAGCTACCAATCTGGCTTTATGCTTGATTCTTTTGCCATTAACGCCTGTTTTTGTCTTGAAAATCCATTTAACACCAACAACATTTTTTCCAGGTGGAAGTGTGACCAACTCCCACGTTTGATTTCTTTCGATGGACTCTAGTTCAGCATGCATTGCTTCTTGCCATGCAGTATGTTTCATGGCTTCACAAAAAGTAATAGGGTCAGAAACATTAAGTTGCAAATTGACAAATGGTTACCTCATGATCCTCATCAGACGGCCCTTCAGTGTAGTCTTGAAGCCAAGTAGGTGGTCAAGAAGCTCGCTTCAATGGATCAGCAGAAGTTGTGGTGGTATTAATTGATAGAGGATTGCAAGAAGTATTATGGTTTTGAAGGTGAGTGGGACTTAAGAGGTTTTGAGGTTGATGAGTAGGTATGGGAGTTGACTCTAGGTTGGTAGTGGGTGTAGGTTGATAGGCAGTACTATGTTGCATAGTACTAGATGAAGAAAGTGATGAGTCAGGAGGGGAAAATGGGTCTTGTAGGGTATGGTTATAGGATAGAGACTTGTCATTGTTCCAAGCCCACTTTTCATTTTCAAAAAACACCACATCTCTTTTAACAGAAAATTTCATACTCTCAGGATTATATAATCAGTAGCCATTGCTTTGAGTTGAGTAGCCAATAAATATATTTTTTTCAGATTGGCATCAAGTTTTTGTCTCAACTGAGAAGGTACTACACCCATAAGCAATACATCCGAATATTTTCATGTGTGAGACTTTAGGTTTTGTACCTGACCAAGCTTCATAGGGAGTCTGCTAAATTAAAGCTTTTGTTGGTGATCGATTGATGACAAACACCGCTGTGGCTGCAGCTTCAGCCCACAGGACATTTGGTAACTCACGTTCCTGCAGCATACTCCGTGCTAGATTCATAATGGTGCGGTTTTTGCGTTCAACAACACCATTATGTTGCGGTGTGTAAGGCACTGTGAGTTCCCTTTGAATTCCATTTTGTTCACAGAACAAATTGAAGGCGTGTGAGCAAAATTCACCGCCCCGATCTGATTGTAAAGTTTTGATTGATTTATCACACTCTTTCTTAACCATTGCCTTAAATATTTTAAACTTTTCAAAAGCATCAGATTTGTAAGAAATAAATCCAACACATCCGTGTGAGATCATCCACAAATAGTAAATAATAAAGGCTATTACCAAGACTTGGTACCTGCATGGGCCCGCAAAGATCAGTGTGTACCAGTTCCAGCTTATGTTTTGCTTGCCAGGATGTGGAATCAAAGGACTCCCTTGTTTGTTTTCCAATGACACATGCTTTACAGGTCACTGAGTTAGTCATTTTGGGCAACCCTATAACCATTTGGTTATCATGAGGCTTTTTCAACCCATCTAAATGGAGGTGACCAAATCTACAGTGCCACACAATTGTTTCTGCATCATCCTTGGTGAGAGAGTGATCGCCCAAAGCAAGCATGCTCTTGGCATCCATAACAAACATATTGTTAGTTGCTACAGGGATCTCCAACAACTTCTTTTTGGTCATTTTATTGAGAATCACACACTTGCCATCTTCAAAGTAAATACCATAGCCTTTCTTCATGAGTTGACCTACACTTAGTAGGTTGTATTCAAGTCGTGGGGCATAGTAGACATTGTCTAGCAATTTGAAGGAATTGTCACTAGTATGTATCTTTACTATTCCTTTTCCTTCAACTGCTATTTTCTTTTTATCACCCAACCGTACCTCCAATCTAAAGGTTTCATCCAACGATGTGAAGTTATCTTTGGATCATGTCATATGATTTGAGCATCCAGAGTCAATAAACCACAAATTATTATGAAGGTTACTAGGTGCATGACCATTAAAGGGTACTTAAGAATGCAATTAGTTAACACACTTAGGAGGATCTTAAAGATCACTTAGCAATTCAAATAGGGAACTGTAAACTTGACTGAGTATATAAGTAAAATAAGCAAGAGACTGAACACAACACAAGATAAGTTTTTCAAGAATGTTTGTATATTTCTCAGTTTCGATTACAAGTGTTTCACAAGTATTTCTCGAGTAGTTTCTAAGTGTAAGAACCCGAGATATATACACTACATCCTATAACCGTCAATATACAAAAAGACAGTTTGATGTGACTAATCTAGACAACAAGATCAATCCTAAAGTCAAAAGGCAGATTGCCTTTTGAGTAGTGACTATGACAGGCCATAGCTCACTGACTTTTCTATTACAAAAAGCCAAAAAGAACAAAACCAGAAACTTGCAGGCGAAGACCTTATCAACTTTATCATAAAGTATGAAACTTTCACCAACTAGTGATAGCAGGTAAAGCAACCAGAGTTGGCAGCGGAGAGTAGGTTGCTTTATGATAAAGTTGATGAAAAGATTCTTTTTCTCTCTCTTCTTCAGAAATCAGTCTTGTCTTTACATGTGGCTTCGAAAGACTTTGTCTTTGAAGCTTCGGAAGACTTCATCTTAACCTTCGGAAGAGTTGAGTCTTTGGCTTCGGAAGACTTTACACTTAGAATGTTTTGCATGTGAGGCGTAAAGCTTTCGGGGCAGTTTCTGTCACATCCCAACCTTAACGGCGGAAACGTCGAGATGTGAGGGTTAAGATTGTTCATGCCACACAACGCTAATTTAAAATGACAATATTATTAAAACTCAATATTCAAGACATACATTTAAGAAATAGAATATGTTCCAAAACATAGGAATTTCAACGTTCAATGATAACAAATGCATTTTTATTTTATTCTAGGTCCAGTCCTAGATGTGACATTGTCTTCATAGCAAGCTAAGCATTATCATTTTCTGAAACATGTTAAAAATAAAAGGTCAACATAATGCTGGTGAGTTTTCTATAGTTTTCATACATAAACATATATATAAAAAATGGCAATTCATGTCATAGGTTATTGAATAAAGTAATTAGGGATGGATGAACAAATGTAACAATCAAACCTTGACAGATTACAAGATTTCAAGATTACAAGATTAAACGATTAGCTAAGTGTACTTGGGTTAACCAAGTAGGCTTGTCAGGCCCATAGCTCTATGACGTCGCCAGGCTAACAATAGTTAATGATTGTACATATAATAGTCATCACATGGTAATTACTAAAGTTCAACTAACCATGACAAATAAGATGAATTACCCAAGTGTTTACAAGATTCAAACAAGTTTACAAGTGCAATTATCATAAAGTTAACATGTTTCACCCCAAAGTGTGAAAATATATAAAAGAGGTATAGAAAAACTCACGTGATAATAAAGGATGAACAATAATAAGTCTTGTATATAATGCCGAGGATTCGTTAGCGTTCAACCTAAACGAAAGGTCATATTAAGTTAATCATGGTGATTTTGGTGTTATGTTTATATCCATTGGTCCACGATTTTCATGTTTTTTTTAAATAGATGTAGTTTATTATTATTTTGGTAATCAAATTATTTAATAAGGATTTTAATGATTAACAATATAATAATAATTAAACTTTTATTATCAAATGATCATTATTTACTATTTATTTAAATAAAATAGTAATTTTATAGATTTAAAGATTAAACTAATTATTACAATAAGTGTACTTTCTAAATATGTACATATATATTTATCTTTAAAAAATATATATATAAACAAATTTTGTAACTAAATTTTATAACAATAAGAATTCATTAAAATTATTTAAAAAAATTAAATGAGATTTATTACAATTTCAAGTTAATACTTGATGATGTTTTATAATTTCCTTTTTATAATTTTTAAAATAATTATGTAAAAAAAATAATAATTTAAAGTGGATTTTCTAATGAAATTAAAAGTAAATAATTTTATATCATTTTTTTTTGATAAAAATGATTTTTATATGGTTACTAATAATATTTAAAACATTTTCTGAAATTCAAAAGTTATTAAAACCCTTTTTAAAAAATATTGGAAGGGGGCCGGGGTCGAACCCGAGACCTCCTGCCTAGGAGCTCATTTTCTTAACCGCCGGGCCAATGCCCTGTTACTTGTCAAAAACCTGTTTTAAATTCTAAAAACAATTTATGAAATTAAACCCCCAAATCCACATAAACCCTAGTTTGATTGCCACCCAAATTGAACATCAGATCGTTGTTTAAACTCAAATTAATCATAGGGCTTTTGTTACTCATGTGAAATCGAACTAAAACCCCGGTTTAATTACCTGATTTGGTTAAAGAATAAACGAGTTCGACTTGAGTTGGTGTCGCGACTGTAGCTAGAATCGAACGATTTGTGTGTGTGTGTTTTTTATGAAATTGATTGTGCAGAGGGTTTAAGAAACTTGAATGGAGTGTTGGGCATCAGTTATATAGTGTCAATTTGACCGTTTGAACACCCAACAAGTTCGAGTTGTTTCAGGTTGATTTACGCGTGTTTAAGCCGTTTCAATGTGAAATTGATATCACCAATAACTTCGAAATGATTACATAAGCGTTCGTAGTCGTTCAATTGAATTGTTATTGATCTTTAACGTAATAACGGATCGAAACTTCAATGGGTTCGGTTTCGAGTTGAAAAACTTAGTAAACCCTAGTCTATTTCGAATTAATTCACACACTCGAGTTCGAAACCTGTTCATGAACCGGTTAGTACCTTTCTTTTGTGTTAAAAATGAGTTTTTGAGAGGTTTGGGGTGTCGCCGGAACGTGGCTGGCGGTCATCGGAGTTTCCGCCGGAAAATCGAGGGTGGGGGTTTGGGTTTTTAAAATGTTACACATTGGTCCCTGCGGTTTATATTTTGTTAATTTACAACCAAAGTTTAAGTTTCAATTTAAATTAATTACAATTTAGCCCCTGTACTTTATATTTTTGTTATTTTATGCCCAAAAATAAATAACAAGTTCTCTAAAATTCTAAAAATTATAAAACTTATATATATATTTATTTATTTACAAGATTAGCACTTAATATACTTATTATTATTATTAGTATTATTTTTATTATTATTTCATTATTATTACTATTATTAGCATTATTATACTTGTTGTTATTATTATTATTATTATTTATTAGTATTATTATTATTATTATTATCATTATTATTAATTATTTAATTATATCCAACTATAATGATTCCAAGAAATTACAAATAAGTCCTCATACTTGCATTAATAACAAAACAAACCCTTACAAGAAATAACGACGTTAATCAAACGTTAAATAAGAAAAATACGAGAGGTCACAGTTTCTTCTGAACTTTGGCTTTGGAAGATTTTACACTTGGTATAATTCATGAGTGTGTAAAACTTCCGAAGTCAGTTCACTTCTGTTCTGAGGTGCATGTTGGAAGACTTGGTTGCTTTGGTAGTTTTCTGGTTGCATCAGCGTTAATCCTTAGAGGATTCTACAAACTCCCCCTAGGCTGATGCTACCAAAACAGAGAGGTTCTTCAAACTGGAATTGTCCACATGAGGATCTTCAGAATTCCCTTCTTCATCAGCAGACTTGGATTCTTCAGACTCATAAAGTACCTTCTCATATCATAGAGATCATGCAGAGGGAGTTCAAGCATGTCAGTTGTAAAGTAGACATGTTGTTCTCCCTGATCTCTTATGACATACCATCTATCTGGATCTTTAGCAAATGTCCAGGACAAAATAGGTCTTCCAATTCAGTTGATTCAGAATTCCCTTCTTCTGGCCATCCTCTTTCTTCTCCCAGATGATTTTAATTAAGAGGACTGATCTTTAGTGCCAGGTTATTCAGTTGATTCCCTCTTAGTTGGGGTCTCCTCTCTCACAATATCAGAAGGAGAGGGAGGAGAACCTTGCTGTGGGTCAGAAGTTGAAGTTGGCTGAGATGCAGCTCTAGGTGCAGGTTGTGTTGTCTCAGTAGGTTCAACCTTCACCTCAACTTCAGGTTGAGCTAGAATTAGTGGAGAATGAAAGTCCACAAGCTCTCCCTTCTTAATCTTCTGGTTGATCACCCTAATGTACTCATCCATTATGGATAGAGACATGGGACCAAGCCTCCTTCCGGAGAACCCATACAGCTTCAAGAAGCTCATCATCTTCTGCCTATCAGCAAACTTCTTTTGACTCTTTTTGATGATGGCTCTTGATTTTGCAACTTCTTCCCTTTCCATTTTCCTTGCAGCTTGCTTATCTTTCTTTGCTTTCTCTTCTAGCTGCTTGTTGTATTCAAAAAAGATATAATCATAGGGCAGGAGAAGAAGTGTAAAAGTCTGATATAGACCTGTGGTACTCAAATAATTGATCATTTTCAGTCTTTCATCTTCATCAATTATCTAAGATTGTTTAGCAGCCACAGGCTCTTGTTCAGAACTTGATTAAACTGGTGAGAGGACATGAACATTTTTGTAGAGCTTTTTCAACCTCTTTTCTTCTTTAATCTTGAGGAGCAGTTTTGTAGCCTCTAGTTCCTTCCTCTCATTGAACAACTCTGTGTTGGCCAGTTCATTTAACTCCTCTAAGGGGAGAGAGATGAGTTCATCTATATTGTAATTTCTAGTCCCCATGTAGTTCAATCTGACTACCCTTAACTCATCATCTTGAGTATTAGGTCTGGGGGTAGTCAAGATTGCAGCTTGCATAAAGCCTAGGGAACTACTTGAACCCTCTCCCCTTAGCTTCCTTTTCCTCTCTCTCTTCTCCTCCTCTATCTCCTCTGGAGTCAATTTTCTTTTACCTTTGTCCACCCAGGCCTTGGTGACTCAGGCTGGAGAGAGCTTTGGCCTTCATTGCTTGATTCAACATTCAACCTCAGGCCAGAGAGAGGCTGTGAAGCACCATCACCAGCTGGTGCCTCACTAAGGGTATGGAGTACTGGAGAGGATCTTGTCTCAAGGTTCACAGGCTCAACCTTTGGGCCTTCAGTCAAGGCTTTCCCTTCGAAGTTAATCTTGGGGTCTACCTCAACATCCAGTTGACCAAAGACCTCACCTGCTAGCCTCTGTCTATATAATTGTGATCTCCATTTAAATTCATCCAGCACCCTCTGCAAGATTCAGTCTGCTAACCTGCAACTTGTCTGTTGTTGCTTGGGTTGACAAGTGGCAGGTCTACCAGATCAATACTCTCATAGTAGCTCAGGGTTGAGATGTTGAAGAGTTCTAGTTAACCCTGAGCTCTAGAGATTACCAGAGCTCTTCTATCACTGTCATACCCCCATCCAATAATTGGATTCACAAAGGGGGCAGACATTGCTCTTGGTATACCCTCCTCAAACAGTCTTTGAATGAGCAACTCTAGTTTTCTGATTTGAGGAGGTTGCTGAGTATGGACAACAGCAAGAGAGGATGGTGAGTCCTGTATGTCCATACTCTGGGAAGAACTCCCAGGTTCTGTGGCGGTCTGAATTTCCTCTCCCTTTTTGGTAGCATCACCTTCAGACATGGGTGAGCTAGGGATGACATCCAAGACATACACAGGTTCTTGTGGTCCTGGTTGAGTTTGCCCTATGGGTCTCTCAGCTAGCTTACCCTTGAGATCGGTGATCTCAAGTTGCTGGTCATTGACCCTCCTTTGTAAGATAGTCACCTGAGATTCTAGGTGAGCTATCTTTGAAACTAGATAAGTGCAGGTGTTTTCTAGTTGTTGCACTCTTTGTTTCAGACTTCCCTCATCTTCAGTTGAAGAATCATAGGGGGATGAAGGATATGGACCTAAGTCTTCTCCCTCTCCACCAGCTTGGGGTTCTTGGCTGCTAGATTTCTCCTGTCTCAGGACAGTGTCAAGAGACTGGATTGCCCTGGTTGAGGTCTTAATGATGTAATCACTTGCAGAAGTGAGAGCCTCTCCCAGATGAAGGTCCTGAAGACTAACCTCTCCCAAATGAAGGTCCTGAACTGAAGCCTCTTCCAGATGAAGCTCCTCAAGTGGAACTTCTCCCAGATGAAGCTCTGGAGTAGGATCCTTACCCGGATGAAGCTCCTCAGCATGTTCAGGATGACTCACCTCAGTTAGGGGTTGCTGATGTGGGTTAGATCCAGATATCACAGTAGTGCTCATCTTTCTTTGAAAATGGGAAGGGAATAGAGAGTCATGGTACTCACTGATCACCAGATCTTCATCAGAATAGAAAGTTAGGGTAGACTGAGGTTGGTTCAGATCAAGAGGCTGGGGGTGGTAACTTCCCCCTGAAGGTTGATCACTTGAATTTTGAGACTTAGAGTGAAGGCTTAAGGCTGTTTGTAGGGGAATGAGCTTATCAGGCTGAGCATGAGGAACCTCAGCACTGATTGAAACAGTAATAGGAGTGGTTTGCTCCTGAGGGGAAGTGGGAGCTTAAGTGTCCACTTCCTCCTCTATGGGTAGTGATATGGGGGCCTGCACTTGCTCAGTAGTAGGTGCAGGGGTTCGTTTGGATTTTCTTGAGTAGGTGAGGGTTATTGTTAGTCTTTGGGGTGCAGCAGTAGGAGGTGTGGGTTCAACATTAGCTTGTGTTGCTAAGTTGTCACCTCGATCAATGAGCTAAAACATTTGTGGGACTAGGGCTGTTTCGACCCCTGAGAAGCCAACAGTTAGCTTTTTCAAAATTTTGAAAATGTCGGGCCTCATATGTTCAAGTTTAAGAGTGTTACCTGTTCCCCTCAACTGTGGTCACAATTCACAGTTAAGAATGTGTTGAACATATCTAGGGAACATGTAATACTCTAACGAGTTTAAATTCGAAAGTAGATTTGTAAAAACAAAGTGAGAGTACCTGAATTTAACCCCTTGAACCATTCTATGGACAATGAAGAGAGGTCCTCTAGAATTTGATCCCAACCTCCATGTTTGTTTGATAAACTGTGAATGACAACATGGAGGAGGTACTTTCATTGGTAAGAGACCTTCCCCTTCTTGAAGGTCTTGACTGTGAAGTCACCTTCATATCCCATCTGCTCAAAGGAATGGTTAACAGCAGCATTTGGGAAGGACATTTCACCTTCTTCATCATCCAGCTGAAGATGTGTGTTAATGATGGCTGGAGTGATGAACAGTGTCCTCCCCTGCACTGTGGCAGACAGTGCCTTCTCCCCGTCCATGGTGACCTCTTGACAGGTCCGCTAGAACTCAAGCAGCTGGTCCTCAAAGAGAGGTGGATCAACAGTAAGGGAGGTGAAGTAGTTGGACAAAGAGAGAAAACGGCATATATCAGAAAAACTATCATCCTTCTCCGACGATAACAGAGCAACTTGGTTATGTTGCCGGTGTAGGAGCATAGAGAAGTTTGGGTCGTTTTGGCGATCGATTGCGGCCATTTGAGAGAGCTTTTGGTGAAGGAATGGTGGAAGAAGGTGAAGTTGGGTAAATTTGTAGGGCACAAAACAAACACTAAAAAGATAAGAGTGAAACTGTTGAAGATATAGGGTAAGGATTTTAGATAATGTAAATGTGGAGGATAATCTGTTTGAAATCCTGAGGTGGGTCCCATTGCTGAAAAAGTGCCCAAAAAGGTAAATTTTCTTGGAAGTCAAACTTTTCCGAAAGTAGTATTTGCTTAGGAATCCTTTCAAAAAGATTCCGAAGGTTATTTCCTATTGAAGACATTTCAAAGATTTAAGAAAATTTGGTTTCGGAAGATTTAGTTGCTTTTGGAAGATATTTGGTCTTTGAAAAAACTTGTAACTGCCGACAAGCATATTTTGACTTCGGAAGATACTTCAAAAGTATCTCCCGAAGGAATTTCTTTAAAGCTGTGATTTGTTTTAAGACATAAATTTCTTCCGAAGTCAAAAATAATTCTTCCGAGACAAAACAAATTCAAATTTTCAGAAATCTAAGGAATAAAAAAATGCAGAATTCCAAGAAAACTGGGCTTATAAGGTGATTCCAATAGACAACTTAGGACACATAAATTTTAAGAGATAAAATTAATTAAGTGTTTAATGAAAATCTATTCAAAGTTGATCATTCCAATAGCTGATATGAGATATTTAAATAGCTGCTCATCAAATGCTTTTGTGAACAGATCAGCATATTGTTCATCTGTATGAACTTTGATTAGTTTGATTAATCCTTTATCAAAATTATCTCTAATCAAATGATACCTGATGTTGATGTGTTTAGTCCTTGAGTGCTGGACAGGATTCTCTGTAATAGAGATAGCACTGTTGTTGTCTATGTGGATGGGAGTCTCTTTGAAATTAAATCCATAGTCTAGCATCTGATTTTGAATCCAAAGCACTTGAGCATAGTAGCTTGCAGCAGCAATGTATTCAGCCTCAGCAGTTGATGCAGACACACAGGACTGTTTCTTGCATTGCCAATAGACTATCCTTCCACCTAGGAATTGACATCCCCCAGATGTTGACTTTGCAATCATGTTGCAGCCACCATAGTCACCGTCTATATATGCATACAGATTGAAGTTTGAATTCTTTGGATACCAAAGGCCAAGATTTAGGGCGCCTTTGAGGTATCTAAGAATCCTTTTGACAGTAACTAGATGTGACATATGTTATCTATAAACTTGCTTTATTCGTAACCATTAACATGAATTGCTACTTGTAAATTTTTATAAATATATGTATGCCTAACCCATGTAAACTCACCAACTTTCAAAGTTGACCCTTTATTTTTAACATGTTTCAGGAAATGCACAAGGTTGATGATTATCTTTTGAAGCATGCTTACATCTAGGATTTGGACCTAGGAAAATAAATAATATATCTCGAAACTTGGAAACTGGAACATTTGTTATCTTTATTTCGTTGAGACATTTGGATGTAATGTTTATTTAATCTTATGATAATCATATTTACAATTAATGGTAGCGTTATGTGGCTGTGAACAATCTTAACCCTCACATCTCGACGTTTCCGCCGTTAAGGTTGGGGTGTGACAGATTGGTATCAGAGCCCATAACTATAGGGATTTAGGTTATTAGAAATGGTGACCTAGACTACAGTTGATGCATGAACCTCATAAGAAAAATCTTTATGATCTTGTAATATATTTTGTTGCATGCTACATAATGCTACTTGTTAAGGAGGGCCTCTTAATGTGCAACTTGATGCCTTTAGTTAGGATTGCCTTATAATTGAGAAACTTGGTTGCCTTGTCTCCTCTAAAACTTATTCTTAATCCTTTATTCTCTCGACGATGAAATATCTTAAACTTATTCTCGACGACACGTGGGAACGTAAGCTTTATATCAAAAGGTTCAAATCTTTAGACTTTATGTCTAATCTATGAAAATCTCATCAAGGTTTTAATTCCATGAACCTAAAGAAATATTGTCTGACACATAGACACCTGTATTCTGGATTTCCTGGCAAAAAGCCTTCGGGCTAAGGTAAGCATTTCGCATAAATCCCGTGGGACTAGTTATGCTTACCTGGGGATTTCTGGGATGAGTGATAAACTATGGTCAATATACACAAGTTTCTAAGGCAATTGGAGTTAACTCACCTTGACGTGTCAACGTTTCCAAATGGTAATGCGTACCAAATGGAATCATTCCTTGTGTGTTTTGCAAGTCGTGAAAAATCTTTGTTTGATTTATTATTTTTCTACCTCCAAATTTCTGTGACTAACTTATTTTGTATCTAGCATGTCTCGTCATCATGGAAAGAGTGGTAGCTCCGACCGCAAATTAGCCGCCATGATTGCCCGTCAAATGGCTGCAGTCATTCCGACCATGGTTGCCGAACTGAGTAGCACCTTGATGACCAACGCTAGTAACAACACTAATGGCAATGGGCAAGGAGAGAATAGTGCAAATCAAGGAAGAAACAACCAAACCTGCACGTTTAAGCACTTCAACTCGTGCAAACCCACTAGCTTTAGTGGGAAGGAAGGAGCCCTGGACTTCTCGAGTGGTTTGAAAGCATGGAGAACACCTTCATCAACTGTGAGTGTCCCGAGGCACTCAAAGTCCGTTATGCCACAAGTGTTCTTCAACAAAGAGCACTTACGTGGTGGAATAGTGAGAAGAGGAATCGTGGTGCTGATGCTGTATTGGCACTAACTTGGGAAGAATTCAAGAACATTGCCATCCAAAAGTTCTGCCCGAGAAGTGAGCTGCAAAGGCTGGAGGAGGAGTTTTGGAATCTCAAGCAAGATGGTGGAGATCATTTGGCCTATTCAACTAGGCATCACGAGTTGAGCATCCTGTTGCCTTACATGGTTGACACTGTTCCTAGGAACATTGAGATGTTCATCAAGGGGGTGCCACCTCAAATCCAAGATGCCGTGGTGGGAAGTAGACCCACAACTTTGGAAGATGCCATTACCATCACCGCTCAACTTACTGAAAACCATATTCGAGCGGGCACCTTGTCTGTCAAAGGGGCTAAAAAGACTGAAAAGGCGGTCCCTGAAGCAGCTAAGGAGAGTAAGAATGAACCGTTTTACAACAACAAGAAACGCAAGATCACACAGGCGCGTAATTTCGCAGTGGCTACACCCAAGGTACCTCAAAGACAACCCGCTCCTGTTACACAAGCACCTGCTGCTAGAGCCTATGCTGGTCCTCTACCATTGTGCAATGTCTGTAAGTATCATCATGTGGGTAATACCCCGTGCCGTATCTGTACACTGTGCGGTAAGTATGGACACTTGGTGGCTACTTGTCACCGTGCACCAAACAATGCCACGTTAGTTGCTAATCGTGCTTGCTACAACTGTGGGGAACCTGGTCATTTTCGCCCACAATGCCCTCGTCTTGCGGGTAACATACCATAAGCCAGAGGACGTGCCTTCAACATCAATGCAAACCAAGCACAAGCAAACAACGATGTGGTGAACGGTATGTCAAATCCAACCCTAACTTTATGATCCAAGTTCTTTTGTTGCTTTACCTGTATCGTTAAACATCTTTAAAACTGAACAGGTATGTTTCTTATTAATAATTCTTATGCCTACGTTTTGTTTGACTCTGGAGCCGATAAGAGTTTTGTCTCGTTAGAATTTAAGCCTATACTTGCTAAGCCACATACGAAATTAGAAAGACCGCTTACTGTCGAAGTCGCCGATGGAGAACCCATCACTGTTGATGTTATTATTCATGATTGCGTTTTGAGCCTAAACGAGCATGATTTCTTTATCGATCTTATTCCTATGAAACTTGGAAGCTTTGACGTTATCATTGGCATGGATTGGCTAGCCAAACATCATGCGGAAATTATTTGTTTCGAGAAGTGCATTCGAATTCCTTTACATTCGGGGGATACATTGAAAGTGTTTGGTGAAAAATCCTCCAAAGGACTCAAACTCATGTCGTGTACTCAAGCCCGAAAATGTCTAAGCAAGAATTACATGGCTTTCTTGGCTTACGTGGTCAACATGAAAGTCAAAGGGAATGATCTTAAGGATGTCCCGATTGTACGAGACTTTCCTGAAGTGTTTCCCGATGACCTTAGCGGTTTACCTCCCGTGCGTGAAGTCGAGTTTAAGATCGATTTAATTCCGGGAGCGAACCCTGTGGCTAAATCACCATATCGACTTGCACCGTCAGAAATGCAAGAGCTGGCTAGTCAACTTCAAGAACTGTCCGACAAGGGCTTTATCCGTCCTAGCTCATCGCCTTGGGGTGCACCTGTTCTGTTCGTGAAGAAGAAAGATGGATCATTTTGTATGTGCATCGATTATCGTGAGCTTAACAAACTTACCATCAAGAACCGCTGCCCACTTCCTCGCATCGATGATCTTTTTGACCAACTTCAAGGAGCTGCAATTTTCTCAAAGATTGGCTTACGTTCTGGATATCATCAATTACGAGTTCATGATGATGATATCCCAAAAACTGCGTTCCGTACCCGATATGGACACTATTAGTTCATGGTTATGCCCTTTGGTTTAACGAATGCTCCTGCTGTCTTTATGGATCTCATGAATCGAGTATGCAAGCCGTATCTAGACAAGTTCGTGATTGTCTTTATTGACTACATACTTATCTACTCCAAGTCCAAAACCAATCACGAACATCACTTGCGACAAGTTCTTGAGCTATTGAAGAAAGAACAACTATACGCAAAGTTCTCAAAGTGCGAATTTTGGCTTGAGGAGGTCCAATTTCTGGGACACGTGGTGAATAGTCAAGGAATTCACGTTGACCCTGCAAAGGTGGAAGCTGTGAAAAATTGGTGCGTTCCCACAACTCCAACCGAGGTTCGTTCTTTCCTTAGTCTTGCTGGGTATTATCGACGTTTCATTGCCAACTTCTCTCGAATCGCGAAACCGCTTACTTCCTTGACCCAAAAGAATAAACCATTCGAATGGGGGTCTGAACAAGAGGAAGCCTTTGAATCCTTAAAGCACAAGTTGTGTAATGCTCCTATCTTGACCCTTCCCGATGGAAACGATGATTTCACCGTATATTGTGATGCATCTAAACAAGGCCTTGGTTGTGTTCTCATGCAACGAGGAAAGGTCATAGCATATGCATCGAGACAATTGAAGGTCCATGAGGTGAATTATACGACACATGATCTTGAACTTGGTGTTGTGGTTTTTGCCTTAAAGATTTGGAGGCATTACCTTTATGGGACGCAATGTATAGTCTACACCGATCACAAAAGCCTACAACACGTCTTCAATCAAAAGGATCTCAACATGAGACAACGACGTTGGGTTGAGTTGATTAGTGATTATGATTGTGACATTCGTTACCACCCTGGAAAGGCAAATGTCGTAGCCGATGCACTAAGTCGTAAGATTCATAATAAGATGGTCTCGTTTCAAGAAATTCGCGAGATCGACGACAATGGTTTGATACCTTGGGAGAATTTGATACTGAGATTCGTCTGGATGTTAACGAGACTACGGTGCTGCTGCAATATTTGAGGATTGAGAATGACATCGAGACTTGTATCATGGAGGCTCAACAAGCGGTTCAAGAAGGAGGAAAAATGGGAGAGGAATTGGAGTACAACCTTCGAGCTCAACTAGAAACGAAAGCCAATGGGTTGATGTATTTCTTGAATCAAATTTGGGTTCCAAACCGTGATAATCTTCGTACCTTTATCATGAATGAAGCTCATCAAACTCGTTACTCAATTCATCCTGGTTCCGATAAGATGTATATGGATCTGCGTGGTCAATACTGGTGGCCTGGAATGAAGAAAGACATAGCAACTTACGTAGCTAAGTGTCTTACGTGTACGAAGGTTAAAGCTGAACATCAACGTCCTAGTGGATTGCTTGAACCCGAGATTCCCATGTGGAAATGGGAACACATATCCATGGACTTCATAACCAAACTACCTCGCACCTCTCGTGGTCATGATAGCATATGGGTGATCGTCGACCGATTGACCAAGTCGGCACATTTCATACCCATACGTGACACCTACAAAACGTCAAGGTTAGCTCGTATATACATTGATGAGATTGTGAGTCGTCATGGCGTACCTTTGCATATCATATCCAACCGAGACGCTCGTTTCACTTCGCACTTTTGGTCATCTATGCAAGAACTTTTGGGTACTCAACTAGATTTAAGCACGGCTTACCATCCTCAAACGGACGGTCAAACCGAGCGAACCATTCAAACCCTAGAGGATTTGCTACGTCTTTGTGTCCTTGACTTTGGTGGTGACTGGGATACGCATTTACCTCTCGTGGAATTTTCGTATAATAATAGTTACCACTCGAGTATCAAGATGGCACCTTTCGAAGCGCTTTATGGTCGTAAATGTCGTTCCCCGATCTGCTGGACTGACATTGGTGAAAATTTCATCACTGGTCCTGAGCTCATACAAGAAACAACCGATAAAGTCTCCATGATTTGCAAGAACCTTGAAGTGGCTAGAAGTCGACAAAAAAGTTATGCCGATAAACGACGCAAGCCGTTGGAATTCCAAGTTGGGGATATGGTTCTTCTTAAAGTCTCACCATGGAAGGGAGTCGTTCGCTTTGGGAAGAAGGGTAAATTAGCTCCACGATTTGTAGGACCTTTCAAGATCCTAAAAAGGATTGGGAAAGTGGCTTATAAACTGGAACTACCTTCCGATCTTAGCGGGGTTCATCCTGTTTTCCATGTCTCAAATTTGAGAAAATGTTTAGCTGATAAAGTCTGTATGTCCCAGTAGATGACATCCAGATCGATGAGTCATTACATTTTGTTGAGAAACCCGTTGAAGTCATGGACCGCATTATGAAGAAGACTAGGACCACTACCACCCCAATCGTCAAGGTTCGTTGGGAGAATAAGCGTGGACCTGAGTTTACTTGGGAGCGTGAGGAGCATATGAAGAAGAAATACCCGTATCTGTTCATTTAGTTCATTCTTAATTTCGGGACGAAATTCTTAAAAGTTGGGAGACTGTAACCTTTCGTGTTTTAGTTAACCCTGTTATGTTCTTATAAGGATCATTTATGTCATTTAAGAAACTATATGGGTTGTTTATGAATGTTCCTCTTGTTGTGCATTAATTCATTAATTTAAGAGTTAATAATTTGTTTTTACTATAATAAACATAATAATAATAGTCAAAATAAAATAAAAATAATAATAATAATAGAAATAATAATTTGTAAAAGTTAAATAATTAATAAGTTAGAATAATGTTTAAAAACTTAAAAGTTTAATTAAGTTGAGGGGCCTTTGTGATAAATTTGAAAGTTGTAAGCATAAATTAATAAAAGTTAAAACTGCAGGGACCAAACGTGTAACTTTTAATAAAACAACCCAAACCCCCCCCCCTCACCGTCGACCTCACTCCGGCCACCCTCGGCCGACCTCCGGCGAAGTCCAAACGCGAGTGAAACGCGTAAAATCGAACCCCAATCGCTTCTAACCGTTTCGAGGGCGTGATTCGAACTCATTGAAGGACTTTAATTGGGTTTTAACGGTGGTTAAGAGGGTATTCTAACTCGAGTAACCGCCGATCATCAAACACCCAACGTTCGGGAATTAAAACCCAATAAATATCCAATTAATTGAACCTAAACCACCGTATAACTAAACCTAAGCTGCTATCAATCTCAATTTCACCTGAAACTCACACGAACATCACATTCGATCATCCCCTTCATCGCGACCTGCAACATTAGTGTTCTTCAACCCTCGGTCATTATTAAGTGAAATTGATAAAGGGCTTTCAATCATCGAGACCAATAGAAGCTTTCTGTGCAACGAATTTGGTTATCATCATCATTTGCACATCGATTGATTATAGCTTCGGTCGCGGCCTGTTCTTCGTCTTCCTTATCATCAATTCGACTTCAACCGGGTAATTTAACCCACCTACATACTCGATTTTTCATGGGGAACAAAAGCCCCATGATCATTAGCGTTAACAGTAACGAATTGATCTTCAATTTGGTTCAAATCGTTCTAGGGTTCATATGGTTTGGGGGTTTTCTTTGTATTTGTGTTTTTAAGAATTAAAACTCATTTCCTAACAGTCATAGGCGCCCCAGCCTAATGGTAACACATCACTTTTCTATCCTTGAGGTCCCGGGTTCAAACCCGGGCACCCCCCATTTTTTTAAAACTAGTTTCTTTAACCTATTTAAGTCCAGAAAATTTATAAAAAAATTATAAAAATCATTTTTAATGACTAAAAATTATTTTTAGTTACCAAAATATTTTCTGTAAATTTAATATATTTTCTTAATAAAACAATATAACAAAAATTATTTTAGTTAGTTCTTAAAAAAAAAAAGGATTTAAAATGATAGTTTAAATTAATAAATTATTATTGATCCAACCGTTACTTTTAGTTTAATCGTGTTATTTAAATAATTATTGAAATTATTTACACTTTATATTTAATTTTACCATTATTATGAATACTTAGTTTCGTTAAACTATCTAAATGGTATAATACTTTCCGTTGAAATAAAATATAATTGATTCCATTATTAAATTCCATCTATATCAAAAACCCCAAAACTCCACTTGAAACCCTAGTTCACATATGAATCGTTAAACTTATCTTTAAACTTAATCTTGAAATATATACGTTTAGGTATCTTGTAAAAGAAATCGTTGGAGCACCGTTTACTTGATATTACCTTTAACACCAACTTATATCATGTGAGTCTTTCCATACCCCTGTTTTACTTTATTTCACACCTTTTGGGGTGAAACATGTTAACTCTATAAACTTGTACTTGTAAACATCTTGATACTTGTAAACGCACATGCAATTCATCTTTACTTTTTATCATGGTTACTTGTAATATTGTGAGCCTTATATAATGAACATTATATGTTGACAATCATTAACTATTGCTAGCCTGGCGACGTCCTAGATCTATGGGCCTGACAAGCCTATTTGGTGCTAAAGCCGAGGTATTGCCGGCTCGTAGTGTCGTATTCTTGAGCACTATGGGAACCGAGTACACTTAGCTAATCGTTTAATCTTGTAAACTTGTAATCTGTCAAGGTTTGATTGTAGCTATATGTTATCTATAAACTTGCTTTATTCGTAACCATTGACATGAATTGCTACTTGTAAATTTTTATAAATATGTGTATGCCTAACCCATGGAAACTCACCAACTTTCAAAGTTGACCCTTTATTTTTAACATGTTTCAGGAAATGCACAAGATTGATGATTATCTTTTGAAGCATGCTTACATCTAGGATTTGGACCTAGGAAAATACATAATATATCTCGAAACTTGGAAACTGGAACATTTGTTATCTTTATTTCGTTAAGACATTTGGATGTAATGTTTATTTAATCTTATGATAATCATATTTACAATTAATGGTAGCGTTATGTGGCTGTGAACAATCTTAACCCTCACATCTCGACGTTTCCGCCGTTAAGGTTGGGGTGTGACATCTTGCATTGCTTCAATCCAGCTACCGTCCTTCAAAGCCTCATCAACTTTCTTTGGCTCAATTTGGGATAAGAAATAAGAATGCAGACAAACATGGTTGTCATTTGTTTGTCCTCTTGTTCTCACACCGGTTTCAACATTTCCAATGATGTTTATGATGGGGTGAGACTTGTGGATTCTTAGATAAGGAATCACAGCAAGTTGATTAGACAGATCTAAGTTAGAAAAGTTCTGATCTGGCAAAGATGAGTCATCCACCACATCAACACACTTATCAAGTAAGACTTGATCTAATGAGTGTGCTACATCATTAATGTTGTCTTCAATGGAGTGGTTGTCAGCATCAAGAAATTCCTGATCACTGTCACCACCACCATGTCCTCCAGCATTTGAAGTTCCTTCACCTGGATTTTGTGTCTCATTGCTGGAATTTAAAGGCATATCAGATGAATCAGCAGAATTTATCATGTTTGTGCTTATTGGATCTTCATTTGCAGAAGCAGTTACAACTGGAGCTGAAGTAATAAGCTTATTAGGTCTTCTCAGCTCAAATCTTGGATCAGAATCTGCAATTGATGTATTACCTGTTGATCCTGAAACATCATTGGTAACTAAATCAAGATCAAATAGCCAATCCGGACCAGAACCCTTCACACTGGGTGTGTGTTCATTGAAGGTCACATTGGCTGACTCCTCAACTATCCTAGTTCTGAGATTGTATACTCTATAAGCCTTGGCTTGAGAAGAGTACCCAATAAAAATGTCCATCATCAGATTTCTTAGCAAACTTAGCTATCTGATCTTTGGTATTCAGGATGGTGCAAGGACATCCAAAGGACCGAAAGAAGTTCCTCTTATGATCTTGACCTTGTGATCACATTGATTCTTAATTTTCAGAATGAAGTTCCTCAAGATCTCAGGGGTCTCATCCTTAGTTCTAAGGAAGAAGACCCAAGTGAATCTTGTGAAATCATCTGTGATCACCAAACAGTAAGAGGTCCTTCCTAAACTTATTACACTGGTAGGGCCAAACAGATCCATATGTAACAAGTGAAGGGAGTAGTGATAGAGTTCATTTCCTTTGGCTTATGAGACACTTTGTGTTGCTTCCCTTTCAGGCATGCAACACAGCGGTCATCACTTGTAACCTCTTTATTTGGCATTCCAGTTACCAAATCATTCTTAATCAGTTTATTCATGTTCTTAAAGTTTACATGGCATAATCTCTTATGCCAGAGGAATGACTCATCACTATTGGCTTTAGACAGAAAGCAAGACACTTCTCCAGAAGGAGTTGTTTCTTGCAGATCCATCTTGTACATGTTTCCCTTCCTGGGGGCTCTAAGCAAGATATGCTCTTGAGGAATAACCACCCCAGGCTTGAGAACAATGCACTCATGCTCAGTGAAGAGCATGTTATGTTTTTGGTCACAAAATTGGGACACACTCAAAAGATTGTATCCAAGCTCTTTAACAAAGTTTACCTTCTCAATACTGAGCTTACCATTTGTGACCTTACCCCTGCCTATAATGTAACCTCCTGCATCTCCTCCAAAAGCAACTGGACCTCCATCAATTCTTTCAAAGTTTTGAAGCAAAGATCCATTGCCTGTCATGTGCCTGGAGCAGCCGCTATCGATTATCCAAACATTTTTGTTTGTCTTCAGCTGATCCTGCACAAAAGAGATGATTTAGTTACATTTGGGAACCCAAGCCTAATTGGTCTTGGGTTTGTCAAAGTGAATAGATGAAAATGAAACAGTAAGTGATCCTATGCTCAGGCTTTGGGGATCATTTGCTGTTTCTGATGATGAACTTTCAGCCACATGGTCTTCCTTCAACTTCCATACCACCTTTGGAAGTTTGAGCTTGACCTGCATGTTTTCGGAAGTTTTAGAAACTTCAGAAGATTTGAGGACTGAACCTTTGGAAGATCTTGTTTTCACTGTAGCAAGCTTAGGTGCTTCGGAAGTATTCCTTTCTTCCGAGACCATTCTCTCTTCCGATGGCAATTTACCACCTGCCTTCTTCTTCACTTTGGAGCTTTCGAAGGAAACAGATTTTCCTTCCGACGCTGGTTGCTTCTCACTCTCAGAAGTTTTCTTCTTCATCATGTGAATAGTACTTTTGGGATTGTATTGACAATCCTTAGCCAAGTGAGAGGTACTACTACACATGACACATTCTAAATTTCTTCTTCTGAAAGCCTTCTTTTCCAAAGAAGGTTGAGTTTGAACACTTTCCTTCTCCCTCTTCATCTTCTCAGATGATGCAGCAGGCCTTATAGGGTGAGGCTTGCTCTTGGAAATGGATGGTTCAGGCTGTGTAGCAGTGACACACAGCACATCAATCTTCTTGTTGTTGCTGCTGGAAAGAGCGGGGACTAAAGTATAACTCTTGGTACTAGAGTCCTTGACAGTTTCTTCGGCCTTTATCACCTTGAACCCTGCAGATATGAACACTTGTTTCTGCTTTGGGTCAAAGGTGGTCTTGATCTCCTGAGCTTTTCTGATCTTCTCTTTGCTCTTTTGATCAAGTTCTTCCTCTTGGTTTACTCAAACCAGCCTTTTGTTCCTCCTGAGGAGCATGGTGACCCTTTTCAGATTGACACTCTTCACTCATCACAGAGTCATTTTTCACCTTCTTCTCTTCATCCTCATAAACACAAGGATCTATCAGAGGTAGCTCATCTTGACTTGTTCCACACCTTGGAGGTCTTACAGACAAAATGGAGTGTGGAGGAGCTATCTCACAAGATCCTAGTCCCTGCTTATTCTGATAACAGACTTTTGCATGTAAGGATGAGAATATAAAATTCTTGAAGGTCTCTTCTTCAAGAGTACATTTCTCTGCCCGGGCTTTGCTGATCACAAGCTCAGCCTGGCACTCAGTTAACTTGGTAATGAGATATTTTATTTGAGTCCTATAATTTGTTTGCTCGTGCTTAAGAGTTGAAACTGTTTTCTCTAAATCTTCTATTTTTAGTTTATAATCATTTTCAGCTCTTTTGAAAACAGCTTTTAAGATGTTCAAAGACTCAATATCAGATCTTATTTTCAAGTTATAGGACATGTATTTGTTAACTTTTGCAATGCATTCAAGAGAGCAAAGATGTTCAAGTACCTTATCTTCATCATGGTTGTCCATGAGTACGTGATTAGGTGGAGCATCTTCAGCCTGAAAGCTCCAGTCAAAGCCTCCTTCTTCAATGGCAACAGCAGCATGCTGTCTTGGCTTCTCATTCTGGTGCCCTCTTTCAGTGTAGTTTGGTCTGGAAGAAGCTTGGCCATCATTTGACTTTGGTGCCTTGCATATCCTAGCAAAGTGTCCCATCAGGTTATAGTTGTAACTTTACTTTGCTTTTGTCCAGTCCAAACTTTCCACTGGCAGCATTGCTAGGAAACCTTCTCCCTGTCCGTTTGTAGAACTTCTGGGCTCTATGAGCGAGCAGAGCCATCTGCTGGACTATTTCCATGTATTCCAGATCATCTGGATGGATACAGTCCAGATCTTCAAGGGTGAAGAGAAAGTTACCGGTTCCTTCATCAGTTGAGACAAAGGCTTGAGAAGTGCTTGTCTCTTGGAAGGGACTTCCTTGGCTGTAGCACTCTCTTGGTGTCTTGGGGAAGGTAATGAAGGGGCCCTTTTGTGAAGTCTCAGGGTAGCAGATAAGATGGTGTTATGGTTCTCTGCTATCCCTTTCAACTGCATGAAGGGCAGAACTCTGGTGATTGCTGGAGTTACCAGATGAATTTTGCAAATTCATCTCCATCTGGTAGCCACTGAGTATTCCATATAACTCAGTGAGAGTGAGGGTCTTGAGGTTTTCATTCCTCTTAATGACCACACAGTAGTGTGTCCATTGTCTGCGAAGAGAGGACATAAACTTCCTAACAATATCCCTGTTCTCAATATTTACTCCAACATCAGCCAGAGTATCCACAATCTCAACATACCTAAAGTATTGTTGAGTCATGGTTTCACCTGTCTTGAAGGTGAAGTTTTCAAACTGCTGCTTCAGGAGGTCCTTCTTGTTCTCCTTAGCTTCGTCGGACCCCTCATACATCAGTTTCAGTGCATCCCACAGTTATTTTGCGGTCTTGCACTTCTTGAAACCTCTAGAGATGGAATTAGGAAGAGCAGTTTGAGGGCAGTCATGGCTTTCTGATCTATGTCGATTTTCTTCCAGTCTTCATCAGAAAAGTCAGCCCTCTCTTTTGGTATCATGCCACCACCAGCAGCACCTGAAGTGGTGCATGGTACATGAGGTCTATTGACAACAGACTCCCACATCCTAGAATCTTAAGACTTGATGAAGCCTTCCATTCTTTGTCACCAAGTGTCAAAATCCTCAGGAGTGATAAGTGGGGACTTTGTCATAGTTCCAGTTTCCATATTAGCTTTGGAGATAGCTGCCATTTGAAAAGTTAAGTGATGTGTGTAACTAAGAGGATTTGAAGATGGTGAGATCTTACAAACGAGAGCCTGGAATGCTCTGATACCAATTGCAGGACCGTTAAAGGGTACTTAAGAATGCAATTAGTTAACACACTTAGGAGGATCTTAAAGATCACTTAACAATTCAAATAGGGAACTGTAAACTTGACTGGGTATACAAGTTAGAACACAAATAAAGCAAGAGACTGAACACAAACACAAGATAAGTTTTCAAGAATGTTTGTATATTTCTCAAGTTCGATTACAAGTGTTTCACAAGTATTTCTCGAGTAGTTTCTAAGTGTAAGAACCCGAGATATATATTCTACATCCTAAAACCGTCAATATACAAAAAGACAGTTAGATGTGACTAATCTAGACAACAAGATCAATCCTAAAGTCAAAAGGCAGATTGCCTTTTGAGTAGTGACTATGACAGGTCATAGCTCACTGACTTTCCTATTACAAAAAGCCAAAAAGAACAAAAGCAGAAACTTGCAGGCGAAGACCTTATCAACTTTATCATAAAGTATGGAAGTTTCACCAACTAGTGATAGCAGGTGAAGAAACCAGGGTTGGCAGCGGAGAGTAGGTTTGCTTTATGATAAAGTTGATGAAAATATTCCTTTTCTCTCTCTTCTTCAGAAATCAGTCTTGTCTTTACATGTGGCTTTGGAAGACTTTGTCTTTGAAGCTTCGGAAGACTTCATCTTAACCTTCGGAAGAGTTGAGTCTTTGGCTTCGGAAGACTTTACACATAGAAAGTTTTGCATGTGAGGTGTAAAGCTTTTGGGGCAGTTTCTTCTGAACTTTGGCTTCGGAAAATTTTACACTTAGTATAAATCATGAGTGTGTAAAACTTTCGAAATCAGTTCACTTTTGTTCTGAGGTGCATGTTGGAAGACTTGGTTGCTTTGGTAGTTTTCTGGTTGCATCAGCCTTAATCCTTAGAGGATCCTACACTAGGGTTACCCGAGTTGGTCATTAACATGAATGGTTCATTAGTGACATGCATGGAAGTCATGGCAAGTAGTAGGTGTTGGTCTTCCACATCTACATTTTCTTCATTATCTTCGTCCTCAGCGACATTGACTTGGTTTTCATCATTGTACAAACAATCTTTTTTGAGATGTCCGTATTTTTTACATGTGTGACATTGAGGCACTTTGCTTTTATCAAAACCTCCTCGTCCACGACCACGACCTGCTCCTCTTCCCCTTAACGATGCACGACCTCGTCCTCGCCCATATGAGGATCTGTTTGTCTCTTGAAAAGCTTGAAGGGCCTTTTCATCTTGTCGTTCAGGAGTCTTAGTTGTTTTGTCTAAGTAGAGACGGCTGTTCATTCGTTCTTCTTGAGACTGAAGTATGCCCATGAGTTTCATCGAAGTAACGTCGGCTAGATCAAAGACCACCTCGATCGATGGGATAACATAATCATATTTGGAGGTTAAGCTTCTCAGAATTTTTTCCACCACCTTTTGATCCGCTAGTTCTTCTCCATAATATCTCTGTTGCCCGACATTATCCATGACCCTAGAGAAGTAGTCTCCGACACCTTCATCATCTTTCATCGTCATGTTCTCAAATGCTAGTCTTAGCCCTTGGAGTTTAACAGATTGAAGCTGTGAGTCTCCTTGGAACTCAAGACGAAGAATCTCCCAAGTATCCTTAGCAGATTCTGCAGTAGCAATTCGAGAGAACAAACTATCATGAACGCCCTGCTGGATAAGCACCATTGCCTGCGCACCTTTCTTCTTAGCCTCTCGCTGTGCTGGAGCACTTTCACCGAGAGCCGTCACGCCGAGATAAACTACATCCCATAGTTTTCGGCCTCTGAGAATGGTTTTCATGCGTAAGTTCCAGTGTTCATAACCTTCTCCTTTGAACACCGGTACATAACTAGCAGGTGGGTTTCCATGAACAAGGGTATCAGTCATTTTTTTGTGTTTTGATTTCGAGGAGAAGAGAGTAGGGATGGAGTAGATGGTATCCTAGCTCTGATACCAATCTGATGGTATAAAAGCTAGTATATCACCAATATAGAAAGACAAACTATAAAGCAAAAGAAAGGAACTTCAGGAACTTTTCATGTATTGAATGGTGATAGTACGTGAATTACATGGAAAACAAGAAAGCATTAAATAGACTAAGCTAGAACGGGAAAGTCTCGAAAACTCAGCAACCCCAACAACTAGTTCCACATAACAGAATAGACGTTGGGAGCTTATTCGAATAAAAAATAATGCACGTGCATGACTTATTCAAATATTCCTGAAAACAAGGTTTGAATCATTCTTCTTCAGCGGTGCGTTACGGTTTCGTCTCGGTTGCGGTTCTAGGTGATGGGTTTCGATTCTTGGGTTGGTGTGTGCTTGCGGTGTGTGTGTATGGGCTTATGAGTCGGGGGTTGTGATGAGTTTTGGGTATGGCCGACAGTTGCTGCGTGTGTGTTTACTTGGTATGTGTGTTGTGTGGCTATCGAAGGTTGTTTATCGTGTGTGTGTAATTATGTCATGTTACCATTGTTGTATAGTGTAGCTTTTAATGGTGATGTATATATGGTTGTATGTATATCTGCGATGTTATATGTGTGCATACGTGGGTATCGATGTTGCATGTATCAATAATGGGTATGTATATAGTTTTCGCAGGTGATTCTAATGGATTTTGTCTAGCATGTATATCGAGCGGGAGATATGATCGGTACAATGGTGGTATGCAAACACGATTATCATGAAGAATGCATCAAGAAATGGTTAATACGGAGGAGTCGTTGTTCGATATGCCGGGCTAATGGTTTTGCTATAATTAGCTTCTTGGTTGATTATTAATTTTTATGTAGTTAGTTAGTTAGATGAATTAGTTTTCAGTTATTTTGTTTGATTTACTTAAGTATTGTTCTTGATCATGACTAATATTATATCTTTTTTTTCCCTAGCTCTTCATATATTGGTTTATTATGCATTTGATTTGCAGGGCTAATGTTAGCCCTTCTAGATGTTACTGATCGCATGCTATAATCCTATAGATAGCTAGCTAGCTCCAAGTAATGTTATCTGGATAACCGCATTTTGGCTGCATTGGCATGCTTATAATGTATGCATAAGCATGCATGTTGTATACATTCCCACAGTGACTACAAGCATAGTCATAGAGTATTAGAGCATCCATATGAAGAAATGCTATATGTAAATTATTGTACGTGTTTAAATGTCAATAATTTGCATAACTCATTAATTACTTCTAAATGAGTGTTTCCTGAAAGCTTTCATGCTAGCATATATGAGTTATTGTTGATGGTAACCGAATAATTCAATAAGATCACACGAAGTCATCTCATTTTCCCCGGTTATCCCCGGGTGACGCATTAGTTTTTTAATGTTTCCCAGATTTTTCTTGTTTTTCCTCACCTTTTTCATTTGCGTTATGTGTGGTATGGTACCACTGCCAGTGGCTAATTGGTGATGCCCGGTGAAAAATCACCGGGTTAGGGGTTTATTTTGCTCACTAGAATCGGGGACGGGAGGTGGTGTTCCCACCTTCCCCGGTCATGACTATGTGCCCTCTAACCATACATGAAATATAACATTTATTTCTAGATGAGTGTTTTGAAACATGGATTCTAGATCATCAAAAGTTTAAGAAAGTGAGATTTTGAAAAACTAAAACGAGGATAAAATACTAGAAATCTGCTTCTACCTTTAATCAGCCGTTTCAAGTTTCAACTAGAGATGGCCCAATTAGGACAAAACCATGCTGCTTCTATGGCTGGACGGTTCCTGGTTTGTCGACCGGATCGGCTTCCGGTCTAATTCTAGAAACATTGTGTGCTTGGGTAGAGTATCGTAGGAACGGAGGGCCACGCCCTAGTCGTCACTAATGTAAATTTTTAATCCGATAGTGTAAATTTTTAATATATATTGAGTTCGCCCTCGTAAAAAAATTAATTTCGCCTCCAGCCCCCTTAGAAGAGTGTCCAAACTCCGCCACTGATTGTGTGTTGTGTTCTTTAATATAATGAAAATCAAAATTGGTTTCATAAAGAATAAGCAGTGTCTTGTGAAGGATTGAAAATCATGGCCAGCCAGTTATGGCTTCAAATCGATGGTCGGGTAGGATTTTCCATATTTATGTATTTCACATTTTTATAACTGATTTATTAATGCTTCACACTTAATGTTTTAGGGGTTGTGTTGTTAGTTTATTAATAATTCCATTAAGTTTACTATTTGATTTACTTAAAAGAAATTTTTTAATGACTCATAAAGCCTATTAATAGTTCATAAAGTTTCTTAACGTGTAAGTTTAGATATATGTTGAGTCATTAAGGTGCTACTTTCTAGTTGATCAAAACTCTTAATGGTTGGTTCAACACAAGATTGACAAACAACTCCTTATTTGTTTCAGACTTTATAGTTTGTTAAAATTAAAATATTACATAAAAAATAGATATATTTTGTTTTAAACTAGTTACATATATGTATGTGTGTACGTACATATATTTGAAAAACTATTTTTATGAACTAGAAGTGTTCCTTCGCGCGTTGCGCCTAAACCCCATGATAAGGCCGAACTTCAAAACACGGATTAAAAAAATACATCTGCGATCAAAACATGATGGAACTTTAAGGATCTAAAAAGTAAATAATAAAATATAAATTAAGAATATACATAAATACAGGGAAATAAAAAAACACATCGTGACGCAATCAAAACATGATGGAATTTTAAGGATCTAAAAAATTAAATAATAAAATATAAATTAAGAATATATATACATATATATAGGAAAAAAAGCTCTAATTTGTAAAATGTTTAAATTATAATTATGTATGTATAATCTAAAGCTAAAGTGAGTAAAAAATAACCTTCACATGACGATTCTTGATTGGACTAAACTCCGATCAATAAAGCTATATTTGCTATAGGCCTGTAGCTAATTTGGTTTTGTGTTCAGTTGGGTTTTTTTTGAACGACTGGTTAGTGGTTAGTTGTTAGTATCATCAAGTTAGTAATATTCGTTAATACGAAGATTTGAAACTTGAACCTCCAAGAGAGCCAAAGCCTCCCACCTCCTTCTTGACCAGGGGCGGAACTAGGGTGTCGGGTACGGGGTCAAGTGACCCCATTGATTTTTGAACTCGTAGTGTAACGTATAATATCGAATTTTTTAGTGACTCATAGTATTACAGGAAGTGAACCATTAGTATATTAAAGTTAATATCATATCACAAAAGATATTGATGGTTCACTGGTAAGCGCGTGCCTCCTCAAAATGTGTTTGCAGGTTCGAAGCCTGCAGATTGCAGTAACCCTGTTTTTCCCTTTTTTATTTAAGTAAAATTACTAAACTATCTTTATTCTAATAACACAAAATAAAACCCTAGCTCCCATTCTTTTTCCCCATCGAGCATTCAAGTTCGATCTGCACCTGTTGGGCTGCTGATGCTCGACTGCGGACTGCCCCTGCCCCCTTCCTCGTGACCTCGTCGATTGGCTGGTTCACTGCTACTGCTCGACTGCTGCCCCCCCATCGACCATTGTTCTTGAAAAGTTAGTATTCTAAATTGTTTATTCAAAGTTCAAACCCTTTTAACATTTTCATTGTTAAACTTAACTTATTTTACTTAATTTATTTGTTAATTTGTGTATTTAGAATTTAGAAATCTAGAATATATAATTTGTTTGTTAATTTAGGTGTTTAGAAATCTAGAATCTATATTTTGTTTATATAATTTAGGCGTTTAGCAATCGTATGGGTGATGAATATATATGAACGACTCGTGTATTTGTTACATTGAGAATGAGCTTTTTGCAAATGTATCGATTGAAGATGTAATGGAACAGTTTCAAAAAATGAAGACGCGTAGAGAACAACTATAAAATGTAAGTTTTATTTGATTTCCTTTGATATCATATTTTTGTTAACATTTTATATGCAATTTAATTACATTCCGAACCGACCCGACCCAACAACCAGAAAAATGTTATATTATCTTGTTACAAAAATGAATCACCAAAAAATAGTGAGCTCATTAGAAAAAATTTCTGGTTCCGCCACTGTTTTTGACCACTAGGCCAAGAGATCATTGGTTTGTGTTCCGTTAGCTATTTAACAATAAATGCACCATAAAAATGATTGTCTATTATTTTCAAGTTTTAGTTTACCGAAATTTAAGTTTAATGAATGACATATTAATATTACACTCTCTTATTAAAATATTTTTAAAAAGATATCTGTTAATCTAATAATATGTATATATCAAGAATGTTTAATTTTAATATATATATTAATAAAGATAAAGAAACAAAAAAAAACAAATAAACTAAAGAATCAAAAAACCAAAGGCTAAAGTCCTATTATATTAGAAACTAGGATTGAACCCCTACGTGTTGCCGTGGGGTCTTCTTGTACTGCCATGGAAACAATATACGCACGAATGAGCAAGTAATCAACTTGTTTTGAGTGTCGAAATGTCATAACAGTTTTAAATGTAAGAGTACATCAACGTCATATATTAACCGATGATTATACAAAAAGACAATTTATTTGGTTAGATACATCCATAAATTACGTGATATACTGGCCAATGGTTGATAAAAAACATATGTATCAATTTTCATAAAGTAAATTGTAGTTTGTTTAACTTTATAATTTACTTTGAATTTTTTTTCTAAATATGATTTCTTTAAATACCCAATTATTACATAATAAATTGTTATTATTAAAGTAAATTGTAATCGATCTCACCTTTGTCCAATCTTCAACGTGAAAGCAGATGCCGGTGGTTTTGATAGCGACGGAGAAGCTCACCATCGGTCCTTATCTCCACCATTGATCTTGTATTATAATTAGTTTTTATCATATTTGTTTTTCTTTTATAATTTTTAAAATATTGTAGGTTGTAACTTTGAATATGTCATTTTGACATGTTAATCTTATCTCTGATTTGATATAAAAAAGTTTTAATACCAAGCCAGATTAGAATTTGGTTTTATTTATAAATTTATGTCTGTAACTCCAGAATTTGTTGTTACAACATTCCTATATTTTTCTTACGTTTTATATTAACTTTATTTAAAATAGAATTGTTTTAATGCTCGTAAGGTTTATCAAATTCACGTGACACCATTGTGTGAAAATTAACGGTGTGTGGAAGTACGCGCTCTTTGTGCTAGATTACATGGAATCATACGGTTTTTTAAAAATGATTTGTTATACGTACACCTATTATTTTTTTATTTTCACTATCTCTTTCTTTAAATACATATAGATACACTAGTTAAAAACCTGTATAATACATGAATTGAATAAAAATATAAAACTAATAGTTATTTATTAATATTAAAAATTAAAAAATAATTTTTTGAGATAAAATATTATTAAAATTACATACGATAGTTAATCTTTTCTAATAATCTTCTCTACTAAAACAAAATAAAATTTTGACACATATCTTATTCTCTCATCTTTTTTATCACATGTCATCTTTTCACATACTCATTGCCATATGTCACTAATAAAAAAAATTAACTATTTAATGATCATATTATATGCTAAAGATATTTTATATATTCTTTCCAAATATGATTTTTTATATGCAAAGAATATTTTTTTTAAAACTACATTTAAAAAATAAATTTTAGAAAATCAAAATGTTTAAAAAATATTTTTCTAAATAAAAACTTTTAAAGACGAAAGTTAAAAAAAATTTGTTATTATTTTATTACTTAAAGTAGTTGATCATACGTTTTTCGAATAATATCTTTGTAATTTCTAAATATTAATTACTAACTATTAATTTAATATTTTAATTCAACTCGTGTATAACACGCAGTTCTAAACTATTAAGGTAATAATACAATAATAATATTTTTTTAAACTTTTGTATTTGAAAAGCTTTTGCATTAAATTTTTTTTTTTAAACACTCCCACTTTTTAAAATACTTTTTTAAACAATGTCATTTTTTTAAAAGTCATTTGCATTAAAAACTTCATATTTTATAAAACTATGTTTAAAAAAATAATTTTATAATAAAAAGAAATATGTTTTAAAATTATCAAAAAGTTTGTTTCATAATTTGAAAAGTATATATATGTAACACCCGGTTCCTCATACCACCATTATTGTCCGCTTTGCCCACGAGGAGCTCACGAATTTGTTTTTGGTTGCCCGGGTGAAAACTTCCCAGGGAGGTCATCCATCCCTGGATTGTTGCCACCTGATCACGCTTAACTGTGCAGTTCTCCTCTCATCCACAGCCAATACGCCCAAAACACGTTGGTGATATTAAAGACCATACATTACTTATGAAACAGGAATCTCTTATGTCCATGGCCGATGTGAGATTTATGTAGGGTGTCACAATCACCCCCCCTTTGGACTCATCGTCCTCAATGAGCCCGAGAAGTCACCATCCTTGGCGAGGTATGTCCCACATCCCGAACGGCACAGAAGTGGCTATGATACCATTCTGTAACACCTGACCCCTCATACCATCAATATTGTCTGCTTTGCCCATGAGGAGCTCACGGATTTGCTTTTGGTTGCCCGGGTGAAAACTCCCCGGGGAGGTCACTCATCCCTGGATTGTTGCCACCTAAGCATGCCTAATTGTGGATTCCCCTCTCATCCACAGCCAATACGTCCAAAACGCTTTGGTGATATTAGAAATCAAGCATTACTTATGAACCAGTAATCTTTCATGTCCACGACCGATGTGGGATTTATATAGGGTGTCATAATATAAATAATACAATTAGCATTTAATGCATTATTAAATTGTTAACTTTCATTTTTGTAATGATACATGTACATTGTCTAGATGGTGGGGGTAGAAATATGTAAAGTGGCACGTAGACATTTTACTTTATTAGAATAGATAAAAAGAGATAGAAAGATGTTAGCGTTCTTATAATAATTTTAGGTGTTTATATAACCCAAAGCTTTTAAAAAAAATTTAATAGCTATGTATAGCTAAACAAATAATTACTCTATTATTAAAGTTCACGAGGAATAAACAGTAACAGGGTATTTTAGGAATTTTGGCATTACATTCTTTGAGACTTTAGTGCGACCAGTGGTTTTAGTCCCTGGTTCATCTGATCAACAGAGGGAAAAGAAAGTTTGATGGGCAGATAGGATAGATATCGTTATGCTAGGAGAATGGTCGACGAATCCCTACAAGTCTAACCTTCTTGGAATAGGTGTGAACCCACCAAATGTAGTGCAAATGAAAAATAAACTTCACTGTAAGGTGGGTAGTCTCCCTTTGGAACACTTGGGCCTTAAGGTAGGGGCCAACATGAATCGTGCAGCCAATTGGGGACCGGTTATTGATAGAGGTGCACGTTTCGGGTTTTGGGTCGTACCCGGGCCCGGGTACAAACCGGGTTGGGCCCCATCGGGTTTTTTTGTACCCGGGTATTGGTGAACCCGAGTACGAACCCGGGTCGGGTTCACATTCATCCAAACCCTACCCCAATATACTCGGTTAGGGTAGGGTCGGGTCCGGGTCGGGTCCATAACCGGATACAATATGGGTTCTTTTTGTATTATTATTAATATAAATCATTATTATTTGTTATTGTTATTATTATTAATCGTCGTGTATTTCTATAACAATATTAAAATAACTTAAAAATACATAAATGAATCAATAAAAAATAACATAAAACTTTTAAAAGTTATCGTCTAATTTTATTTTCTACGAGATGTTTGATCAAATGCTAATTCGTCATCAGATATGCTAGAAGATACTCATTCTTCTACCTCTTCATCGTGTACTTTAGCTTCGAGTTTAATTTCGTCTTCGAGGCTTGTTTAGTCTTGTATACGATCCATTGCGTCTAAGTGATCCTTTAAACAAATGCATATCTCCACTGCTTTCGGAGTTAGTCTTGTTCTTCGTAATGATATTACCCTGCAACTAAGAGAAAAAGCAGATTCCGAAGCTACTGTAGAAGCTTGGACGCTTAGTAAATCACGAGCCATAGCAGAAAGAATCGGAAATTGAGATTATTTTTCTTTCCACCAAGTCAAAATATCGAATGCAAGATAATCTTCGGTAGTCATAGTGGAAATAAAATCCGTTCCACTATATCTACTGAGCTCACTTGTTGGGGTGTTACCCCTTTGTCGTTTAGCCGTCACATCCCGAACAACATTCAACATAGTCAAAACCGGATCTTTAACCGAGGTACTAGCACTTGAGGTTGATTCGCTTGGCATGATTATGTTTACGTTAGGCCCATATCTATTTAAATAAAAATTATAAATTGTTTTCAAACTTTCACATTAAAATTTACTTTTGCCTAGTTTGAAAAATTAGGGTTTTCATTATGCATATCCAAATTATCATTTATCTCGTCTATCAAACATTCAACCCCTGCAACATTTAAAAACGGATTTAAAGCGGCGGCACAAGTAAAAACGCGTGGTAACTCCTTAAAATATTTTTTAAACTTTTCTTTCATTGTTCTATCATTTGACTAAAAATATGATTTTTATTTTAAAAATTTTTAAAATTCAAAGCCATGAAATATAATTTTTGAAGCACCGAATAACTAGTGGGATAATAAACTCCCGATAATTTTGTTGTTGAGTTTTTAAACACCTCAAGAAACTCGGATAGACGTTGAACATTCTTCCAACCCGCATCCGGAAATGGGTCGGCTTCACCATTATCCTAAAGACTATTATGAAAAGCTTTCAAAGTGCTCTTTTATTTTAAAGCACAATCAAACATGTGACAAGTCGAATTCCACCGAGTAGGGATATAGATTCCGTATCCTTATAAAGTTGTTTATAATCTTGATATCTTTTTCTACTTTTTTTAAAAACGTCATGTAACATAAATCGAAAAGCTTTAATAAAGTTATCAACAAATTCCACGGATAGCCCGTCTTGTACTACTAAATTAATAATATGTGCAACACAACGAGTATGGAAAAAATCACCATTTGCAATCGGAAGATATTTTAATTTTAACATTGTAATTAAATATTTTAACATTGTAATTAAATATTCCACCGTCTCCACCCAATTGTGTTTATTGTGTTTGCTTAAAGTCGTGTTAGAATCTTTAGCAAGCAAAGATCCACAAAACTTGCAACGAGCCTTTACAGACCCGTCACTCAACTCAACCATATCCCAATTGCACCAAACATCCACGTTACGATTGTGTGCAAGAACACGAACGACGGTTGGAGCGTTGGACGAACCTTGACGAACGAAAGATTGTGAGTGAACCATATCAAGATTGAAGAAAGTGAAAGTGTAAAACGAGAGAGTGAAAGTGTAAAACGAGAGTAAACGAAAGTATTTTTTTGCGTTTTTTTGCGTTTGAAACTTGGGTACTCAACCATATCAACCCATACCTATTTATACTAACTTATAGGGCAAAAATGGCCAAAAAAACAGTCACAAATCGAAGGTAACGGCTATATAGCCGTTAAAAACGGCTAGTTTTTTGAAAAATGAAAAAAACGGTAAAAACCGGGTTGGACCCGGGTACAATCGGGTCGGGTCGGGTTCTTAAAAAGTCTACAAAACTAAACCCGGTTCCAACCCCTCGATTTTTTTCGGGTCCAAACCGGGTACACCCTCTACCGGGTCCGGGTCGGGTCCACCGGAACGGGTCCGTACCCGGGTTTTATGCCCATCTCTAGTTATTGATATCTTTGAAAAAAGACTCTTCCTGAAAGGCAAAAACTTTATCAATTACTCTAATAAAATCCATTTTGGATAGTCTTCCCACTTACTTTTTATTCATGTATAAAGTGCCACAAAAGATCATTGATAAGCTAGAATCATTACGGAGGGTCGGGTCGGGGTTGATCTGTAGAAAAAAATCAATTGGATTGCATGGGAACAAGTTGTGGCTCCCAAACGGGCAGGTGGCACAGGCCAAAGAATCGGTTGATCATCTACTAACCGGTTGCATTATTGCCACTACTATTAGTTTGGCATCTAATAAGTGATTGGTGTCGTGTTACTGATCAAGTTTTCGCATTCACAATCAGGGACATCCTAGAGCTACACAAGTACTCAAAAGTCTCGGCAAATAAAAGAAAGATCCTTAAATCAGTGTTGCTCGTTGCATGTTGGACGATTTGGAAGGCAAGAAACTACTCATTATTCTCGAACAAAGAGGTGCTTATTGTGAAACTTATGGAAGAAATAAAGATAATGGGATATCCATGGATTAATAATAGTGCCAAGTTAAACCTAGATTGGAATAGTTGGTGTAATTTTAACACCTAAATCTCATCTTCTTTCTTTAGTAATTGTTGAACAAAAAATAATATACAAGTTTTCTACATCAACAGGTACAACTAGCACATACATGCATATATATACTAGAGTCACGTAAACGAAAAAGAAACAGAAATGAGAAGAAACAATCTTCGATGAGCAAGAACCATGGCCACCTATGGTTTCAATTCTTGCCCTGAGTAACCACCGTCGCAAGACTAGATCTGGGCACTAAAGCCACCGTTAACCACCACCAATTGCCAGACCACTAGGGTAAAAAAAGACTATTTTGAAAGTATCTCTCTCTATTATAGACATCTTTTTAACCCTTAAATTCTCATGGAAGAGAAGAATTTTGAGATACTTTCAAAAAAGCCAGCGAGAATTTTGAGATACTTAAATTCTCATGGCAGACGATGGCTATGGGCGGTGTAAGAAGAAAGAAAATGAAAGAATATATTTTTTATTTACCGAGAAGAACACTATTTTAATAAAACTTAATAATAAATTGTTGTTTTACTTTTTATAGTAAGTCGTCGCCGTTTGCGTAATGAATTGAAAGATGGAGAGATGAAACTTCAAAACAACTTAAACGTAATTTTAAGTTCTAATAATATAATAGTGTTTTACTTTATTTTAGTTTAAAATTTCATCGAATTTTAGATTACGGGGTTTATCATTATACTATTTTATTGTTTTACTTAATTCAATAATTTTTTATATAATTTATGTTATCATTAAAGGACATAAAGAGGTTTAATTTAAGATTTTATTATTATGCATTTTAGTTAATTAAGCTTCTCTTTGGAGCAAAAATTATAACATTTACACATGTACTAATTTAGCTATCTCACATTTACAAGTATGAACGCCATCAAAACATTCTGGACCAGGTACCTAAAATAGCAATCCCACTTTTGTTTTATGTTGGAAGATGTTTTTTTGTATATATTAATCATCAAAGTCGGTTTAAACTATTTTTGTAAAAATTATTGATTTTGGTAAACTATTTCGACGCAAAACGTCAAAAAACTTTACTAGTTAATTACATATTTAACTCGCGGAATGTCAATTATATATTCACTTCCACTACTTTGAAGGTAATATTGTGCTAGTCAAGTGAAAAAGAAAAAAATTACTATACCTCAATCAATAAAGATATTTAGTTATCTAACACCCTCCTTCCATGCTTAATTAACCACACTATAATATAATTCAGCAAAAAAATATTACAATTGAAAATTAAAAAAAAAAACTATAGAAATACATGTACTTATTTACATAACTTAAAGAGTAAATTATAAATTTTGTCCTTTAAGTATGCTAAAAATTACGGATTTTATCCTTAAACTTTATAAGTACACTTAGTATCCTTTATTTAAAAATTTGTAACGCTTTTTGTCATTTTTACTAATGACAGATAACTTTTTCTGTTCTATTTTTGTAAATGCTTATTTTGCCCCTAACCCTCAAAAGGACAAAATGTTTAATTTTTATGAATCTTTTATTTTTTTTCCTTTGTATGCTTATAACTTAACTTTTTATTATTTCTTGATTTTCAACCACTTTTTTTTAAATACTTATCTTAAATACGATTAACTAGTTATTTTTAATCATCCAAATATAAGTTATGATTAGTTTTTATTATATTAAGAAATATAATAAATTACTATTCTATTTTAAAACATTCATCAATGGCTAATATTTATTTTATAATAAAAAAATATTTTAGAAAAAATCAATTTTTAATAAGATTTATATAAAAATGTTTAGAAAAAATAAAAAGATTATGTATTAAAATTTTCTATAAAAGAAGTAAACAGACCGGGGAATAAATACAAGTCTTAAGTATGTTAATAAAAATTAAAAAAATATATTGTACGGTGTTAAAGTATTATTGGCCAATCAATTTTAGAAAAATAGTAAATAGGGTGGTAACATGGGTCAGTAGGTTGTACAAATATATTTATAAAATACCAATTAACTTAATTTACACGTCGGGTCGTGACTTCGGTTTGACTTTTAACATTTTTTCCTCTTTTTTATAAAATAACGACCAACCCATCTAAAATTTAATCATAGTGACAAGTCCAAACAACTACTCTAAGTTTTAATTAAATAAAAACACAAATGTTATTTAATTAAAAGAACTATTATTTTGGGTTTTTTTAAACGGTTGCTAATGGATTTTAATTATTATAAATCAAATATAAACCACTAAAAATTAAAATGGAAGCGAACTTTACAATAAAAACAATTAAAGACCTTATATATTAAGCAAAGCCTAATCATATATAAGACCTAACATAGAATAATTATAACTAAGTATAAAAAAATCATAGCCCAATTTCATACGATATTTGATAGGTTTCTAATATAATACGTAAAACAAATTGTTTGATACAGTTTAAATTTTTATACCAAAAGGGTTAAAAAGCGATGGTGTAACAAACTGATTACTGGTTTAATTTTTATCTAATGTGAAATAACTAAAGTAAACAAATAAAAACATTAGATAATTTAATAATCTATAAATAAAAATTGAATTTAATAAAACATTTAAATTAATTAATTTAATATTTAAGATAAGTTTATAAAACAAAAATGTTTATAAGAGGGAAAGAAAGAAAAGTTAAGTAAAGTATATAAAAACAAAAAGAAACAAAATAATATATAATGAAAAACTATTAGGCGTTCTTTAAATTTTCATTAACTGGTGTTATTTAAACTCATATATGTTTTAGTTTATGTTTTAATCAATTATGTTTCATTAATTTCTGTAAATTATATTTTTAGTTTATATAATTTTTATCTTTAGAAAAACTATTAGGTGTTCTTTAAGTTTTATTTATTCTAACAGAAAAGGACTTAACTAAATTTAACAAACAACAAAATTGTAATATATTAAAATCAATAATTGGAATTAAGTTTTTTACAATTAAAATTAATTTATTAATTATATTTAAGATAAGTTGTAAAATAAAAGTGGCGAGAAAAAAGAAAAAAGAAAAGTAAATAAATAAATAAAAGAAAGAAAGAAAATATATAATTATTATAAGTTACATATTTTGTTCTTTAAAAGAGAATGACAAAATATTATTTATCATAAACTTAACAGAAATATTTAACTTCAGTTAGTGAAAAGAAAAAAAATGTGTGACAAGTTTTCAAATAAAAGACGGATCCAGTGTAATTATCAAAGTTTAAGGATAAGATCTGTAATTTTAGTAATACTTAAAGGACAATATTTGTAGTTTACTCTAACTTAAATTACAGAGTAAATCATACTTTTCGTCCTTTAATTTTATATCAAATTTCAGGTTTTGTCCTTAAACTAAGAAAATTACAGTAAACATCATTTACGTTTAAAAAAGCTTGCACGTTTTATCCTTTTCTCTAACGGACATTTATTTTTGACGTTACATGGTGCATGTGCTTGTCATGTGAGGGAAAAATTATTATTTTATATTTAAAAATTAAATTAAAACAAATTCTAACTCATCATTTTCATCACCCCCATCTTTATCACCGAAAACCTCTTTCATCACCCCATATACATCACCAACACCAGTACACACCATATTCATCACCATAAACCACCTCCATCGCCCTATCTTCATCACCATAAACCACCTCCATCACCCCCATCTTCATCACCATGAACCACCTCCATCACCCATCTACATCACCAACACCACCAGACACCATCTTCATCACCATAAACCACTACTATCGTCACCCATCAACCCCAACCTACGATCGGCCGATAACAATCATCGTCACCTCCATCACCATAAACCACCATCCCTTTATCAAATCTAAGATTTATGAAATCAGAGATGTTATTTAGCCTTAGGTTCTTCAGTGACAACGAGGAAGGTATGCTTACCCGAGAGGATGTGTGGTGGTGACTGGTGGCCGACGGTTTCAAGGAGGAATGGTGGATCTTAGTTAGGGTTTGGGGGAGGGATGGAGAAGAGGAGAAAAGAAGAACATGTAAAGAGGAAGATATGTGTGTTATATTTATATTCTATTTTTTTCCTGATGTGCAAGACACATGATTGAATTTAACGAATAAATTTAACGTCCTTAAAAATAAATGATAATATTTACTATAATTTTATGAGTTTTAAGTATCAAGATAGCATTTTTACATGAGAAAACCAAAAGAACGTGATTCAACACTCCAACCACCTTCGCCCCCCATATTAATGGCGGATGCCAGAAACCCATTCTTCCATCCTTTTAATTCCCAAATATGCAAACTTTGGCCCCCCTCTTCCCAATTCATCAGCCCCCATTTCTTCATAAATGCACTCACCATAACCTCCATTGCTCTTATCATCACCAACTTCAAACATTCACATTCACACTCATCAATTTCATCACCCAACTCTCGAAGCTTCGTGGGCTTTGGTTTTCTTGAAAGAATTTTGACTGATGTGAAGCAATCTTGAAGGTTCTATTATCTGGCTTTATTGCAATAATTCATTGTTGTTTTGCCCTAATTAATTATAATTTAATGTGTGGTTGGACGGATGAACTAACTTTGTCTGAGATTATTAAGTTGTTTGTACTTAGTGTGACTTTTAGGGCTCTTTGATCTACAGTCAATACTCCACAAAGGCATATGCCATTTAATTTCTTTTATTAGGGTTGTTGGTGAATGACCTACAAAAGGGGTAGCTCTGATTTAGGTGAGAATTCTACCAATATGCTTCAATGATAAAATCTTGTGCAGGTGAGAAATTGTGATGCTGTAATGGACGTGGGATGTTGATGAAACACTTTGGTATGTTATTTGGTTAAAGATATTGGTGGATACTTCATACTTGTGATCATCACATTGAACTTATTTGATCACAAAGGTGAAATTGGGGATTTTTTTGTTGAAGTGAGAAGTTATGGTGGGAAGCATTGAGGTGATGATGCCGAATTTACATTCAAACGGCGCGATTTCGCATAATAATGGTTTAGAAGAAAAACTAGATGAGTTTCGGCGTGTTCTTGGGAAGGCTGATGATGACTTGCTAAAGATTGTTGGCGTTGGTGCGGGTGCATGGGGCAGTGTTTTTGCAGCATTGCTGCAAGATTCATATGGGCGATTTCGTGACAAGGTTCAGATCAGGATATGGAGAAGGGGTGGAAGAACGGTTGATAGAGCTACTGCTGAACACATGTTTGAAGTGATTAATTCAAGGGAAGATGTGTTAAGGAGATTGATTAGACGGTGTGCGTATTTGAAATATGTTGAAGCAAGATTGGGTGACAGAATTCTTTATGCTGATGAGATATTAAAGGACGGGTTTTGCTTGAATATGGTGGATACGCCTCTTTGTCCCATGAAAGTTGTGACTAACTTGCAGGAAGCTGTTTGGGACGCTGATATTGTGATCAATGGATTGCCGTCAACCGAAACCCGTGAGGTTTTTGAAGAAATTAGGAACTATTGGAAGGAGAGAATTAGTCCACCTATTATTATCTCTTTGTCTAAGGGCATAGAAGCTGCTTTAGATCCAGTGCCTCATATAATTACTCCTACACAGATGATCAGCAGAGCAAGTAAGCGTTTTAACCTTTAGTTAGTTAGATGTTATTATATCTTCATGAATTTTTCGATTTGATTGATATCTCTATTAAATTTACCTTCTTTAGACTGTATGATTGTATCAATTTCTTTGTATAGATTGTTGCAAGGGTGGTAACAGAGGCAAATCTAACAGCCCTTCCTAGAAAGACTGATTTATGATGTTTGAGTGTTTACATTGGAACAAATTTGGTATTCTAGATTACCCTTCATATTATGAAGATCAATATGAGTTAATTTGTTGGATTGCATTTAATCAAGGGTACATACATACAATTGTCTGAAAATTTTGTTCATTTGTTTTATATTGTAAAGTGGACTCTTTCTTGGACACACGGGCAGAGGTTCAAAACGGGAAACTTTAGTGCGAATGGTTGGGAAGTGGGAGGGGGAGGTCAAGTTGATTTGACTGTCTTCATCTTTGTATTTTATTTTTTATGAATACTTGATTTATTTAATACAATTACAAAAATAAAGTGGTGTTCTACTTATGATTAAACCAATTTAGGAGGTTGTAACCCTTGAGTATGCATTGTGTATCTTTTTAGCTGTTTGTCTTCCACACCATCTTTAGCGTTTGAACGAGGAACTACTTTAATCCGAAACATATATACTTTCTTTAAAGGAATTTATAAACACTCAATTAACACAGCCATGCCAAAAGGAGTTGTTATTTACATTTTTCTTACATTAGCTGTATTTTTTTTTTTTTTGTATAGCTGGAGTTCCGAAGGAAAACATTCTATATCTTGGTGGACCAAATATTGCTTCTGAAATTTACAACAAGGAGTACGCCAATGCTCGAATTTGTGGGGCTGAAAAATGGAGGATACCACTTGCAAACTTTTTAAGGCAACCACATTTCATAGTATGGGACAATAGTGATCTTATCACACATGAAGTCATGGGAGGGTTGAAAAATGTTTATGCAATTGGAGCCGGTAATGCATTTTGTTTCTCTCATCATATTTAAAATTAGATTTTTCTTAACTAGAATAACTGAAACCCGAATAATGTTAACATTTATTCTATTTGTTGTCAATATTTAGACGGGCATTGCCAGATTTCATATTTAATACAAAGTAACTGCCTAGAATAAATAAACGAAACTCTTGTAAACTAGTTGCACGTGCAGTTGTGTGTATGCTGTCTGCAAAAAAACATCACTCTGATGTTTATCTTTTCAAACTTGTAACATGCTAAACTTGATCTTTGTCAAAGTATGCTAAACTTGAGCTTTTGTCTTTTTTATATTCAGGAATGGTGGCAAGTCTGACCAACGAAAGTGCAACCAGCAAATCAGTGTATTTTGCACACTGCACATCAGAAATGATATTCATCACGCATTTATTAACCGAAGAGCCTGAAAAACTTGCGGGCCCTTTGCTTGCTGACACTTATGTGACACTTTTGAAAGGGCGTAATGCTTGGTATGGGCAAATGATTGCCAAGGGAGAACTCAGTCTTGATATGGGCGACAGCATCAGTGGTAAAGGGATGATTCAGGTGCTCTTAATTTGCCCTTTTTCTTGCTTCCAATTTTTTTTTTTTAATTGAGGTGGCAATTTCAATCCACTCATTTAAATTTCAGCTCAAACGGGTCAGATGGATCAAATTTAAACTTATGAGCTGGTTGAAAGTAGCTCATATTTGTTGTTAAAAGTGTTTTCAACTCCTAATGACTGTATGTCAAAGAAGCTAGATATTTAATACATTACTAATACGTAAATGGTAAAAAAAGTTCAAGAGTGTTGGTGGTCATCCAACCCAACCTGTTTGGATCCATGTCAAAAACCTGTATGTTATGACCCGTTACCCAACCTACAATATTTTATCATATCTACCGCTTCATGTTCTTTCCTTTTATTTTGGTTGACAGGGAGTATCTGCAGTGAAAGCATTTTACGAGCTTCTGAGTCAATCGAGCTTGAGTGTACTGCATCCAAATGAAAAAAAGCCTGTTGCACCAGTCGAGTTATGCCCCATCTTGAAAAAGTTATACAAAATACTCATAAAGAGGTAATCTTTTATTTAAACATACGTCCCTACTATTGAAATCAATGGGTCATTTACTTTGAAAACTAGTAATTAATATAGGATGGTGCAACTTTATCGGATGGAGCCATTAAATACATCAATTATCATCAAACTTATTTTTTGATGACATGACTTGATGATGAAGTGATAGACCAATCAAAACATAAGAGAAATTGGGACCCATCATAATATGTGAAACATGATCACTTTACTTGATGAAACGATAACTTGTAGAAATACATACAGTTATAACTTCCAACATGATATGGTTTTCAGGGAACAAGATTCACGAGCGATTCTTGAGGCACTTCGAGATGAGAGATTGAATGATCCGCGTGAAAGAATTGAGATTGCGCAGAGTCATGCATTCTACAAGCCTTCACTTCTTGGTCAGCCTTGACCGTACCCTGTTTGGATATGAATCAAGTTATAATAAGAACATTTGCAACAATGTTTATTACTGATTATTTTGATTTGAACAATTATAACTACCATAAGCTCCTACAAAACGATATTGGTATTTTCCCATAAATGCTAATATATTGAAATTATACATCTAAAATTGTTTTTATTTTGCCCTATAGGCGTTTTTAAGCTAATGAGCAATTTGCATAATTGGTATTTTGTGCTACACTGATTGGATCTTCCATGGCTAAATAATGTAATCACATGATTAATTTTAATTTCTTCTTTATGTGAGACACCCATTGAAGTAGCAACCGTAAACTTGGACCAAAAAATCATGCTGGTTACAGAATTGAACCAGTGAAGCTGGAAGGTATATGTCTTGAAGTTTTCAAAACCAGAACAGACAATGAACCTCTCTCGTTGTCGGTCTACTAATCAAACCGGCTTGACAGTTGAATCACATTAAGAAACAAATGATGTTATAAATAATATAAATATTAAAAATATTTATATATATATATCTATTTTATAACAAAATTTGTAATTTTAATAGCATATAAACCCTTAGTTGGAATATTAAATTAATCAAAACAATGAGACTAAACAATATAAAAAAAATTAAAATCCAGTCTAATCATCTGGTCCGGTTTGCCACTCCGACCGGTAGCCAGCTTGTTTAAATGGGAACGGTTTAAATAGACATAACCACACCGTTCCTATGACTGGTTCCCTATCTGACTGTTCTGGTCCGGTTGTGAAAACACTGATATTTTCTTGAAAGATGTATGCACTAGCATCTATTAGAGGCAATGGACTGGAACCTGGGAGGAGGTGGTGAAAACATGGCCTTTGGTACCTTCACAGTTTAGGTGACCAAAAATAGCCCGACTCGAGAAATATTCACGGATACTCGTCAGTTGAATCGGTGGATATGCGAGTTGTATTGTACCACATACTACGCACATGCATATAGGGAAAATGTGAGGGGAGATGGAGAAAAATGAGACCACACCCTTTAAACCGGGGGAACTGGAAGAAAGCTGATGTTGCACTAATGTGTCTTATGAGAAAAACCGGAGAAGACAGAACGACTCCCTCTCCCCTTAATGTCGAATTAGGCTTTTAGATCACATGGAAGGCCGCAATGGCGTCTTGACAGGCTTAAAGCAAGTTGTATATTCTATATATTTTTATTAACTTAGAATATAATTACACTACATATTTAAAAACAAACGAAATGAACGGTGATTTACTGTTATTTATGCCTATGATACAACCTGTAATGCACGCTGCTTTCCTTTTAAGCTATGTTGCTTGCATTGTGTTTTGGAGAGAGAGAGAGAGAGAGCATGTTTTGTGGGGGACTGGCCTCCCCTTCTCGGATACACCGACGCAGACCTTTGCTCGCATGGGTTGCCTTGTCGACGGCGGCGAGGACAATCTGTCTTCCTTTTCTTTTAGGGGCTTTCGGGTGGCGGGTATAAAACGATTTTATTTGACGGTATAAATCCGAGTTACTATATGTTATAACATAAATTTAGTCTGGAAACGAGTCGGATCAATCGTAATTTATACTTTATCACGCCGCATATGGCACAGTCGCACGTGTTTTTTATGTATATTTTGAGTTGAATTACGTTTCGACATAATTTTGTTTGAAAAAAAGTCAGGTCAAGTATAACATGTTTTCGTTCAATAGTATAAATTAGAGTACTTTACGGTTCGACGTAATTTTAGTCCGAAGACAAGTTGGATCGATTGTTAGACGATATATTATCACGTCACGTGTTATGTCGCTGTAGCATTTTGTTGCATTCGTATTTTGATATTTGGGATCATAGTGAAACTTCCCGTTTGGAAAAACCTACTTGACATTTAATAGTTATTTCATTATCTTAAAGTAAAAATATCATTCTGATCTATTCAAGAGGCCATGTCAGCTGTTAATGGTTGAACAAGATCTCTGAAATTGAAACAAAAATTTAGTCCTTTACTTGTGGTTTCTGAAAGTACAATGCCTAAAACAATATGTTATTATCAACGCCCACTCAATATTTCTGGTAGCCTAAAACGAAATAAAGTTCCGGGGCCTCGTTTATATATTACTTTTAAAAACCTGAGCCTGAGAGCCTCAGACAAGTGACATAAACAAAATTCTTTATAAGTTAACAGAAAACAATATATAGAAGAAAACAACTTAATTAACTAAAACAAAATCAATTACAAAATTAAATGATAAACAAGCAAATAGATTGAAGTAAAGAGAAAACTCATATATAAATACAAATTAAAATCAAAACAGATAATAATAGATTAAATTGGAAAAAAAAAAAAAACAATAGTAGATTTAAAAAAATTAAGCATATAGCATAATAATTAGTAGATTAGCTGGTAATTGTAAAAGATAATTTAGAACTGATGAACCTAAAAGAACCGTCAACATTGAGCAGTCTAAACATTTTCAATGAACCAAGTTTCGTAAGTCGAGCTTGATAAACCTTCAAGCATTTCTTTATCTCTTCTCGTTTATCTCAAAAAACACAAATATTGATTGGACTATAATAAACATTTCATCTTAAACTGTAGACAAAAGTAGGTTTTTCTTTTTAATTTTGGAGACCTAAAGTGGTTACTTTAGTTCTATCCACTCTAGAGATGCCGCTTGTTATTATTTTATGCAATTAGTCTTACTTTCCAAATCAAGATTAATACTACAGATGTGTTGAAATGGGAAGTTAGGATTAATGTGTAAAATAGTTACTTTTATTTAGTACATCGTAAAAATGCTACATAATTAGAAGGAAAGTATGATTGTGAAATGACATTTTAGTTAACGAAGAACTACTGATGTTGCTTTTTTTTTTCTTAAAGGCTTGCCATCATTACGCAAAGGACTAGTGTTGCTCGGTTCCTAACTCCGGTTAACGTAACTTGAACTTGAAACTAAAAATTTAAATGGTGGTTTGAAATTTGGGTTTTTCGAGTCAGGTTCAAATAATGAGGCACCCTTGAACGACTTTTGATTTCTGGAACTACAAGGGGTATTTGCCACCTCTGGCATGAGACATAAGAAACCCAAATCCTTGAGCTTAAATGTCTAAACTTGACCTTTGTTCTAGTGGTTGTTGATTCAAGTGGTAGAGGGGTTCCTGTCTATTCAAAAAAAATGTTTGCCATATATGAAGTCTTATAACTCCATGAGTAGTCAATTGGAAATCGAATTAAATATGTATGCATTTGCTTATACAGTAAGTGTTAAAAACAGATGCATGCAATGAACTTGATGTACTATAAACAATCTGACACGTAACACTTAAACTGTTGCATTTTAACCTTCTAATTAAACCTGTCAACCAACTTTTGAATGACCTGTAACAGTCACCCTTGTATTTAAACCCATTTACACCTGAGAAACCAACTTCTAACTGACCCGTAACACTAACCTATATGTTGACCCCTTTAAATCTGTCCAACCAAGTTTCAACTAACCATAACACTTGTATCCTTGTATGTCAACCCATTTAAACATGTTAAAACAATATGCTGGTCATATTATGTCATAAAGGAATATCACTCCAAACATCTGACTGTTATGACAAATGCTTCAAGGTTATCACTTTTGCAGTACACCCTCAAGACACCCTAGTGGGGTCACACTCGGATGATCCAACTTAACTTTTGTTCCCTAACTAAGTACCATATCCAATCAAGTTAACGACTATTTGATAATTGACACAAAATCACAGATTCCACCATCCTTAACCAAAATAATTTCAAACATTATTTACACACACTAGCCACATATACAGAACTCTCAATGGTGTCAAAACCGAAGAAATTATACATTTGAGTTTCAATTATTCTCAAGATCTCTTGACACCTGTTAGCAAAGGGAAGCAGTGAAGAAATTAAAGAGGTACTTTATAAGCTTACTTTTCAGCTTTGATTCAAACTTGTTCCGGGCCATCAGGCAATCTCTCATAATCATCATGTTGTTCTTTGACAGTTGTCTTCTCAACAGGAATGCACTTCAACACAACTGCAATCGGCATGCTCACTAACCCGATCACAACGCTAAGCAACCATAGTTGCCAGTTAAGTGGCACAGTGCTCGCAATAGTGCCAAGAAACTCGACTATGATTACTTGAAACACAACCGTTGAGATCATGACAGCCATGAATATCCAGCTGCTGAACATGTTGCGGAATATGTTTATCTTGTCAATGTCACGGCTGTTTATTTCATTAAAAACCTGCAAAAACATATTCCTTTTTATTAGTGTTTAATGAAAGAATTATGTGTTAACAAATGAGTTGATAAGAAATAATGTAACCTGACAGAAGACAAAGGTGTTGAATATGAAAGTATTAAGGATGGTGGTTGAGCTTTCCCCTTGTAAATTCAAGATTGGATTTCCTGAAAAGTTGAGAATGAATAGGACGGCCATTTGGTAGATACTTTGACCAAGGATGTTCCTCCACATCGTCTTGGTAATGAAACTGTCAGTACGCTTAACAGGAGGCCGTTGCATCAAACCATCATTTGGTGGTTCAGTGGCCAGAGCTAGTGCACCCAAAGTGTCCATGATCAGGTTGATCCAAAGTAATTGCACAGCCGTAAGAGGAGCAGAACCTATGGTTGTAAAAAAAAGTGAGCGGATGCAGAAACATAAAGTACAAGTATTTTATGTGGTTCTCACAATTCTCAACATATTCTTGTTTCTTAAACGAAAGCCCTTAGACACACACAAGAGAGAGAGAGAGAGAGAGAGAGAGAGACAGAGACGCACCTGTGATGCATGCAGAAACGAAGTTGATCATAAGAGCAACAATATTGACAGTTAACTGGAACTGTACAAACTTTTGAATATTAATGTAGACAGCGCGTCCCCATCTGGCTACTTTTACAATTGTTGCAAAATCATCATCCATCACAATGACATCAGCTTGTTCTTTTGCAACCTGTAGTTGTAGAACAATTATATGATGTGCATGCTCATATGCATACATTTAGTATTTCAAGATTCGGGTAAAAGTATGCATGTTTATCATAAAAGGAAAATAAAAACCTCGGTTCCTGCTATACCCATGGCAAATCCGATATCGGATTCATGCAAAGCAGGAGCATCATTTGTGCCATCACCTGTAACTGCAACAACTTCTGACATGCCTCTTAAATGCTTTACAAGATCATACTTGTCTGTTGGTGATGATCTAGCCATTACCTGTATACATGGAACACCAGTTCAAAATGTTAAGTATTCTAGGAGATGACAATGCCAGATCGTTTAGTTATGAATGGGTCGATTTGAGTTGTGTTTGTTCCAAATGGGTCAAATAAAAACTTTAGATATTATGGGAATGAGTCACACGCATTAAAAATAGACCGATCTGTTTTTAATACATGCAACATCCTAAATCATTTTACCAAAAGAAGTAGATTATTATTGTAATGTTCCCATAATCTTGTGACCTCTAGTTTCTCTTAATATGCAGAATGTTGGACAAAATTAGTGAAAAATGAGGTTTTCACCGACTGTTGTTGCATAATACCTGAATTCTTGGTGCTATTTCATTCAATTCCTCAGTAGTTTTGGTTCGAAATTCAGGCCCTTCAATGGCTAATCCACCTTCAGTAAGTATGCCACATTCCTTCGCAATGGCTTTAGCTGTATTGATATTATCACCAGTAACCATACGTACCGTTATACCAGCAGCGAAACATGTTTCAACAGCCTCCTTAACCCCAGGTCTAAGTGGATCCTTAATTCCAACAACTGCAATCAAAGTATAACCACTTTCAGGTATGATTTTTCCACAATCAAAGCCGCCTTCGACATACATATAAGCCAAACAAAGAGTTCTCAAAGCATCTTTTGCAAATTCCTCAATAACTCCAGTAATAAGCTCTAGTTTCTCTTGGGACAAAGATACTGTTTCTCCACTGCCATCAATAACCTTGTCACATATTCCTAGTACTATTTCTGATGCGCCTTTGCAAAAAGCGCGTATTTTACCATCTGGGAGAGCTACAACCACAGACATTTTCTTCTTGGCAGAATTAAAAGGCTCCATCTGTAATATTTTAATCGTGTCGCGTATCATATCAAAATCACCACCAGTATCCAATCCATATTGTAATATTGCTGATTCTGTAGGGGTACCTAAAATAGAAGTTTTCCCATTTTTGTCCTTGACAACCTCAGAACCTGTACATTCAAATATACCTTGGAACAGAACAGTTGATACAGTTTCTGATAACTTCGAAGATAAAACTCGACCTTCACCGTCTCTAACATGTTTTGTTTCACCACACACCCATATTTTATCAACCACCATATGATTTGAAGTTAAAGTTCCTGTTTTGTCTATGCATATGCAAGTTGAAGAACCCATTGTCTCGCATGCTGATAAATGTCTCACAAGTGCCTTATCGTTCATCAGTTTCTTCATTGCAAATGCAAGACTGAGTGTAACAGCAAGAGGTAGTCCTTCAGGGACTGCAACGACAATAATAGTTACTGCAGTTGCAAAATAATCCAACATACTCAAAGCATCAGCAGATGACCAACTTGAGAACTCATTGCACATTGCTTTTTCCACAAGAAACCTCACTGTCAACACAAGAAAAGTCAAGACAGCAAACACCACCCCAATTTTACCAATGATTGTAGCAACACCATTGAGTTTGACTTGTAACTGGGTCTCGTCTTCTCCTTCACTTAATGTTTCCATTAGTTTTCCCCATTCGGTTCTCATCCCAACGGCTGTCACAAGCATTTTAGCTGATCCATCTTGCACTTTGGTTCCTGCAAGTAGGAACGGTTTGTTCTCATTGATATGAACATAATCACTTTCACCTGTTAAGCTAGATACATCAACTAACAAGTTGTATCCTGATATGAATATTCCATCAGCTGGTACTTGATCACCAATCGACAAGTGGACAATATCTCCAACGACTAAATCATAAATGGAGACTTTTTTTCTACACCCGTCGCGTGTTACATGAGCTGAAATCTTCTTTTTCTCTTTATCAAGATCTTTAAACTGTAAGGATTGTTTGTAGTCACTCACAGCAGTAACAGTAACTACTAACAAAATACTTAGTAAAATTCCTAACCCATCATATATCCCATCAGGCCAGCCTTCAGTTGCAAGTCCCACACCAACTGAAACAACAGCACAAACTATAAGGATAATAAGAGTTAGATCATGAAGAGCATCCCATATGAACATCAAGAAACTTTTGGAAGGTTTTTCGGTATATTTGTTAATGCCATAAGTCTCTTGCCTCGTAGACAAATCACTTGATTTAACGCCTTCATTAATCGAAATGTTTATTGCTACTGCTATTCCTTGAGCTCCATGAAGGGCCTGAAAGGTCTTCATGTCGTAGTTATGAACTATTGATGCAAGTTTATCTGGATTTTTGCTGAATTCAGAAACGTTTACATCTCTTGGTTGGTAAGGTTCATGACTGTTTTGGGGGTAAGCTGCAGCTGTTGATTAAATATGAATGAACAACGGAAAGAAAGAACATAATCTTCTAAAGCATGTTCAAGTAATAAATTGGCATATATGCTTTTAAAACAACCTACCACCTTTGAAGCGCATTGCTGCTCTCACGGCAAGAAAGGTAACACGCAGATCTTCCTGCCAAAGGTGAAAATGAAACAATTTTAAATTATCTACTGAACATGTAAAAGTTTTTTATCAGTAACTACATGAATAACTGAAGTTACTGTATGATTAAGCATAGAGATCCTGCAGGTATAACTTATAAATTTTATATTAAATCAGAAGCAAAATTCCCTGCACCAACACTTCTGTCCCAAAAGTGGGATGAAGTAAAATGTGCACAACCAAGACAAAGAAAGATGAAATAGTTGTGTGATCTCCCCAACTTCATAGGTGAATATGAAGTCATGTTTTGCTACAATAAATTGGAATTTTTTGTATTTCAGTTAACTAGATATTATGTTTTCTACATGCAGGTGATGGTCTTTTAACCTATAAACAGACTTCCTGAGTTTCAAAATCAAAAGGAGAATTGATACTTCTTAAGACCTATTTGATGATGGTTACACACTGCATGTTAATGCACAGCCTAGACAATTGACTGTACTCAAATGCTCTAAAACATAAACCTTGTTGGTAAATATGGGTCGTCCTTTATTTCAAACAGGTCAAATGGGTTAGAAAATAATTAAGCAACGGGTCAAATGGTTCAAACAGATTGAAAGTTGAACAAAGTTTATTTATAAAGCATACAACATTATAATCGTTGTATTCAAAAGATTTAGATTATTACTGTAGTAATGTTTCCTTCATAATCCTAGTTAGGATGGCAATTTCCGATACAACATGAAAACAAACGGCTTAGGGTTGGGTCTAAGGCGGTTGACCAGTTGAGTTGTAGATAGACGGGTCTATCCATCAACTCGTGTACAACCCACTTAAGCAGACAGACTGTTTAAATATACAGTGTAGATGGTCGCGCCCGGGTTACCCATGTTAAGAGGACTAACTAAATGGGTTGTGTTCAGTTTGGGGTGAAAACTAACCGCCCAGCCTGCCTCCATAGATTTCATAGTTACACACAATCATTGTTTCCGAAAAACTTAAAAATGGACAGAAGGAGCTAATGGATCAGCCCAGTCGGGTCATTATGACCCGCATCACATGACTCGACCCGTTATCCAACTTCCACACGACCTCTAACAGAACTAAATGATAAGTGACCCGTTATCCAACGTACACAACATATGAAAAGTTCAACTTTTAATACTATATTGTTATGGCCCAATTACTTTTCTATGTTAAGTTGTTAACAAGTGAATTTCAGATTAAAACGTGCATGCTGATGATTATTTTTTTAATTATTTTATTTTGGTCAAAGAAGTCGATTTTAATCCACAATATTCAAATCATCACCACTTTAGAACTACATGATAGACTCCACAGTAGAGACCCCCACATTAGAAGCTTAAAGTCGTTAATATTAAACTTATTTGACTATTCAACATCACTAAATGCATGTAAATTACCATAATTTCCATGCGGTAGAGATACGTCAGGAGTTTTCGCAAAAACCATTAACATATGAACCATGGAGGCACTAGAAACCAGAGAAATAGAAGGGTGTTTTTTCTTCTTGTAAACTTTAGACGAAGTATGTTACATTATCTCTATATATTGTGTAAGCAATTAATCGTTTAATAATATATATATATATATATATATATATATATATATATATATATATATATATATATATATATATATATATATATATATATATACATACTATATTATAATGCACGAAGGAAGGATTCCGGCTAAAGTTAAAAGATTTGTAAATTTTAAGCACAAGGTACAACCCAAAAAATCAATTTAACAAGGTTAATTATGTCTTTCTAACGCTACTAAAAAAGTGAAACTTTAAACTTATTTACACTTAGACCCTTGTATCTTTAATTATATACAAATTTTTCTATGTTTGTTACAATATGCTTAAAAGAAGAAATTCAGTTTTTTAAATATAAAACTAACCAGAGACGAGTACCATAATAAAAAGTGTTGCACGCGCCGCATCGCGCAGGCACGTTACTAATATATATATATATATATATATATATATATATATATATATATATATATATATATATATATATATATATATATATATATATATTGTTTGTGTGTGCCGTACGTTTGATTGTTAATGGACCGTTATAGGTAGGCCAATCTTTGTGGAAATGTCTCATAACAGTAGGAAATTTCCATGAAGTTTCCTTGTTATCCAAATATCTATCTTGATCTTAAAATCCTTCTGAAATACGAGGTACCCACGAATTTTGTACTTGTGTTGAATCCAACCCTGCAAGTTTAAACATAACTAGATTTACCACCTGTGCAGAAGGCTTGCGTATAGTATATATAAAAAAATTTGGAAAATAGTTCTTGAGGATGCATCTCCATAGAGATTGTAATTTTTTTTCTGATACTAATAATCGTTATTCGCGGTTGTATGTTTCAAGCGTTGACAAAACGGTTGTGTTAAAATCCGTAACGAAAAAAAAACAAAACTCACCTAGTCACTACGATAAAAGATAAGACAAATAAGTGCGCAACAAGTATATTCAGAAATTTGGGACCATTGAATCAGTTTCAACTTTAGTGTAGCGGACTTTTACATGTCAGCTTGCCCGGAAAGGGCATGGGCAGTTCTAGGATTTTTTGTGAGGTAAAATGCATTTTTCAAAATAGGATTGAATTGTATATAATAAATAAGAAAAAGTTAGCATAAATATGTTCTGTTTGAAAGAGATTGAACTAGAACCCAACTTTTTTAGACAAAAATAAAAAAACTTGGATTGGACAATATATAAATTAAAAAAAAGTTGAGGGCTCCAATAATTTGAAGACCATATGTAAGCCTAAAAACCAATCACATAGAACGTCCACGACAAACGGCCTCATAGATGCCCATTCTCTCTCGCCCCTCACAACGCTAGCGCTCCCTTTCTCTCCTCTCCTCTCAAGAAAACGTTTGTCACAGACCATATGCGGGCACGAACCACGCGATCTCTCACCATGGCTGCAACGTTGCATCCCTCTCTCTTACACGTCTACCATTTGTCAACCCAAAAAAACCCAACTACAACGCTCTGAGAGTGTTTGTAATTAGGGGTGTTTGAAAAACTCAAAATTCGATTCAATTCAATTCGAGTCAAAAAACACTGATTCGAAATTCGAATTCTCAAATTGGAATTTGATTTGATTGAAAGCCTAATTATCGAATTCGAATCACATTTGTGAATTTGTGAGATTCGATTTGATTCGAAATTCAAATTAGAAATGCACACTTACATTTATTTATTTTATATATTAATTTAAAAATATGCGTATGAGAAATTAAGAATTAAAAGTTCAAAGAATATATAATTTAAAAATTTTAAATTCTAGTTGGTATCTTTTAACTTATTTGGAACTTGTAACATTTTATTTGTTATGCTTGTTTATTTATTTTGAGTATTTGAAATTGGAAATTCAATTAATTTTTTTTTCTAAATATGAATAAAATAAATTCAAATTCAGTTTAATATGAATCAAATTTGAATCCTATTTAAAAGTTTAAAATTTATTCGATTCGAGTTCGAATTATCTATTTCGAATTCGAATCCTATTCGGAAATTTCAAAATTCGGTTTATTCGATTCTATTAACTCGAATTTGATTTGATTCAATAAACACCCTTATCTTTAATGGGTTCATCAACCCCTAATAATTCAATGTGATAGAAAAATATGAACATGAAAGAGAGAGGGTGAGGCTATCTGGTTGACCAAAGCTTGTAGGTTTTGCGAGAAACAAAAAGCAAGAAGGGAAGAGATATCCTTGAGTTTAACGTGATAAAAAAAACTTTAAAAGAGATAGAAAAACATTTTGATCTAAATTAGAAAATGGTTTTTTATTTCTTTAAAAGTTTTTTAAACAGACTCTGTGTTTAACCTATTGGTCGTTGCGAGGGGTATCCTGTCACGATTTTAAATATCAAAACGCCAATATCAAACACAAATCAACGGTTGTCATTCTAATATAAATAGGTTTTACCCATTGGTCATTTCGGATACTATTAATGATTTCCACTATCCAAAAAGTTGCGATGGGTATCCTGTTACGATTTAAACAGAAACTAGGTTTTACCCATTGGTCGTTTCAGATACAAATAATAATTTATACTATACAAAAATTTAAGATATTCGATTTTAAACACTCATAAGTACAATCTGTAATTCAAGTTCCAAAGGGTAATAGTTTTTGTACACATTATAACATATATAGAAAAATGAATTTATATTAGCTATTGGTCAATAATAATCATTAATGTGAGCAAAAACGATAGAAAATCAAGTGTATATTTAGTATGTATTATTATTAGACAATACCTAATAGTTTGGATTATCGAAATTTAATTTAACTAATTTGAAAACCATGAGGAACGGTTGCAGCCACGTGGACACACGACAGGGTATTTGAATGGTGAAATGTGGCTGAAAAGTTTAAAAATACGACTACATAGTTTGAACACAAATAACTTCCTCTTTTAGCGAGGGGGTGTTAATTTTGTTCAACAATTTTTTAGGTTTTTTTACAACCATTTTTTTAAATACACCGAATTACTTGGCTGCATTACGTGGGTTATAAATGTAGTTTATCTATTACTATTATATCTCTTATTGTTATCTAGTATTTAAATTCAAATGTTATTAGATAGTTTTCTCATGTTATCTTTATCACCATATATAAAGAGTGAACCACCTATAATTGAATCATTGAAACGATAGTTTTCTCATGTTATCTTTATCACCATATATAAAGAGTGAACCACCTATAATTGAATCATTGAAACCATATCATTTTTTTAATCCTTCTTCTCAACCGAGTTCCTCAAATACATAAGCTCCTCTTGAACGAACATACTAAAAATTCGACAACAAGAACAAAGTAACACAATCTTCAGAGGTGAAAGAGAAGGAATTAGAGGCTATAAGATTAGCTAATCAATGTCTTGAAGATTTACTTGAACATGATCTCAAACTCTTCAGAACATGTGCGAAGAAAATATAGAAAAAGATTATCAAAATTAAAAAGGAATTAGATGCTTTAGAAACTAATTTTGATTTCTTTGAAAATAATCCATGTAATATGGATTTCTTTGGCTAGAAAACAATCCCCACCAACAAGGGATTGGGTCTGCTGACATTCGACTTATTACACTCTTTGTTCCAGTAAATCTCTAAGACGTTGATTCGTTAGTCTAAATGCATTTAATTTCTTCTTTGTCGTCTCTAAAGATTATGTTTCTTTTTTTAAGAACGTTAATGCAAAAAGGTATTAGAAGTGAATAAATCAATTTAGGTCTCTAATTTTAGGTAGATTTGTGACATGTATTAAGTTGTCTGTGCACATGGGGTTATGGGGTATGCGTGTGATGTAGCTAATTGTTTCGTTAGTATTCGTAAATGAATTGTTTTTTAAAAATCTGGTAAGTATCCTTTACTCTGAGAATTAAAATATTATAATGATAATTCATTTCAGTTTATTTCACTTTCCAACTGTTTTTTACCCCTCAAATGTTAGAAATGTGATTCTGAAAAATATTTAAAAAGTTTAGTCATGGACAAACCTATAGGTAATCTTATTTAGTTATCGATATTATTCATACTCATGATATATATATATAGTCTAGTTTAAATTCTCATGTTCGACGTTGTGGTTGGGCAATTGCAATATACCGTACAACTAAAAACATTAGATGGGAAATATTTGGTTTTTAACAAAAAATTAACTGTAATAAGGGGGAATCATTATATATTGTTGGTTTGATTCAAAATTAATATTACTGAATGTAAAATCACACATAGCAAAATAAAGGTATAAACTTTTATTCTCATGATCACTCACAATGCAATCAATTATAACATTCAAATGTCGTCTCAATAATACAATTTTTGTACTCACCTTGACTATACGGATTCTTCAATTGCCAATTGGTACCAAGCACGGTTGTACCCAGGACATTATAATGGTAAAATGGTGTACTCTCCAACCGAAGATAGTAAGTTCTGATTATACATGGTGCAAGTATGACTTTAGAAGTATAGTAAGTTTAAAGTAGATAGTGTGTGTTTTCGGTGGTAATAAAACAAACACAATTGGAACTCGTCTATTGGTTAGTTTCAATAACTTTGTTTTTTTTGCCAATACAACTGGTAAATGGTATTATTTAACTGTAAGCATCCATTGATTATGTCCAAATTCTTAAAAGAGTGGATTTGAGCCTTACTAACTCAATTTCAACCCAAACCAGCCCATTAGCTTTGAGATTCACCAAATTGATTTTGGTTATTTCCAATCCCATAATCCCATGTGTGTTTTTATATCTAAACTCATTTTAGAAACATATATTGACCATGCCAATTGATGATGAATTTTTTAGATCACCTTCGGTTAATTCAGTCAAATTAATCATTTTATCAGAATTACTACTGGTATGAATTATGATATACACAATTAAACATGAAATAACATCCAAATCAATTTGCATGCTACAACTTACAAAGACATGCACAACACAAGAATCTGAAGTGATTGAATATCAATATAATTTGTACCATTCCTATAAAAAGACATCAATTGTACATCTTTTACACTGTGTCGTAACATGACTACCAGTAGTCACGACATGAGCATGCACCATTTTTAAAATGATGAAACCGAGTTGCATCTCTAACAATGATCTCCCTACCAACAAGTTTTGAAATAAATTTAATAGCAGAGTGACAATCTTTACATACCCTCAAGTTCTTCATGATTCTCAAAGTACTGTTTCTTGGAGTCTTCATTAGTGCAAACACAATAGCAAGTTTTTCACTATGATGCATAAGAATTTGCTCTTTAACCTCTTCATCAAGATCATGCAAAACCTCTTCAGTTTTCGGTACAAACCCTAATTTCTTAATCTCCTTCCAAATTTCTGCCATATTTTGATAAATTTCATCTCTTTCTGAATGAACACTATCTTCAGCTCCAAACACATGGACTTGGTTTCTTATTTGAACCCAACTTAACCCTTGGTCTTTTTTCACTTGTTTGACCTTCATTGACTTTCTAATGTCAGCAGCATCCTTCCAGTTCCCACAAGCAGAATAGACATTGGCTAGAGCCGCGTAGGCCCCACTGTTATCCGGTTCGATTAGCAGCAGTTTTTCTGCTGCAATTTTTGCAAGATCCATGTTTTTGTGAACAAAACTAGAAGCTAAAAGTGAACCCCAAGCTATAACATCAGGTTCAATTGGCATATTTTGTATTACATCATATGCTTCTTGAAGTTTTCCCGCACGCCCATAAAGATCAACCATGCAAGCATGATGGCTTAATGTGGGTTCAATCCCGTGTTTTTCTTGCATTAGTTTGAAGTACCGAATGCCTTCTTCAACCAATCCCATATGGGTGCAGGCCGAAATAACTCCAACATAAGTTATATGGTCAGGTTTTATATCAAAACTCAACATTTTTTCAAATAATTCCAAAGATTCTTTTCCATGGCCATGTTGAGCTAATGAAATGACCATGGAAGTCCACGTGACGGTATCTTTTAAACAACTTACTGTATCAAACACGCGTTTTGCATTATCAATATTTCCAGATTTAGCATACATGTTAATCAAAGCATTACTTACAGAAACTGACGGTGCAGATTCGGATTTTAAGGCTCTTGCATGGATTTGTTTGCCATGTTCTAAAGAAGCCAGACTTGAACTAACACTCAACATAGCTGCCAGAGTGTAACTGTTAGGTTCTGGGCCTTCTTTGATCATTAATCTAAAGAGATTAATTGCTTCATTATTGAATCCGTTCTGCATATAGCCAACAATCACGGCGGTCCACACCACAACATCACGGTTTCTCAAAGAATCAAATATTTTTCTGGCTGGAATCATGTCCCCTTGCTTGATGTATCCGTCTAAAAGTGATGTAAATGCAATTATGTTTAGATTTGAAATCTGATTTTGCTGCACAATCTTTTGAGCTGTGTCGACGCAGCCAAGCTTAGAGTACATGGAAATCAAAGCGTTTCCAACAGCTCCGGATAAATCAAATTGGGTTCTCACAATGTGACCATGAATTTGTTTCCCCGAATTCAAGTCATTAAGATTTGCACAGGCTGATAAAACACTTGCCAGTGTATATTTATCTGGTTTTAGAACCAGATTCTTTAGCATATTTGAGAACACGTCAAGAGCTTTAATGTCCAAACCATGCTGGTTGTAACCTGAAATCATTGAATTCCATGTAATTACATCTCTATCAGTCATTTGCTCAAATTGAGCGAGTGCAAGATCGAACCTTTTATACTGCATATGCATGGATATCATAGTATTCCAACTTGACAAACTCTTCAATTTCATCCTCTCAAACACACTTTCCGCTGTCACTACATCACCTGATTTCGCATACATGTTTAGCAAAGAATTAGCAACACTGGTGTAACTACTCAACCCAACTTTCACCACACATGAGTGAACTTTCCTTCCTACTTCCAGTGATCTCATTGCAGCACACGACGCAAGAACAATAGTAAACGTGTACTGGGTCGGCATTACTTTCGAATATATCATGTCAATAAGCATCCTCACCGCCTTTTCAAACCGACCCATCTGATTATAACCCACCATCATCACGGTCCATGAGACCGAATCAGGTTCAGGCATTTCTTCAAACAGATGGTGTGCATAGTCAATCTTTCCCTGTTTCGCATAAGCCGAAATAATCGTGTTCCACGAAGATGCGTTTCTCACAGGCATTTCATCGAACAGCTTGCGGGCATCAACAAGAAACCCAGTTTTTGCATACAAATTCATCAAACTGTTCATTAAAAGCACACCAACATGAACACCTGACTTGATTATTCGAGCGTGAATCGTTTTACCAACATATGGGTCTTTTTTAATCAGGCTGCTTTGAATTAGTGAAGCGTATTGATCAGATAATTGGTGTTTAAAGGTCGCCATGAAGTAATAATCTAATTGCTTTTACCACGGTGACAACAATGACGTTCTTTTGTAAACGGAGGTGTTTCTGCACCACCATGTCCGGCGGGGGTGTCAGCAACCGTTACTGTTGTGGAAAAATAGTAAGACAGTATGTTTATTTGATTGTTATGATTTTGAATTTTTTTTAACGGTTAACTTGATCAACGACGGACCACTGACTCATCTAATAATCTTCCTCCCACCCTACGAAACCTCGAGACACTAGACTAACATGTCCCAGAAGGTAATTTCGTACATCAGTCTCCGCGTTATTTCAAAACTTAAAACTATGTATACTCAATAGAAACAAATATTATGTATAAAAAAACTTTTTGACCTAATATGAAACACTTTTTTTGGTCACATGTAAACTTTCTTTTATTCTATAAAGTCTTGAGATAACTCATCTCAACCACTTAAGCTAAGATACAAATTTAATTGGTTTATACAATGATTATGATTTGTTTAAAAATAAAACTATCATGAATGAGATATTAGTGTTTTAGAATAATTTGTCTAAAATGAATTATATTGAGAGTTGAGAAGGAACATGACGTATAAACCTCAAAGTGGTTTGCAAACCGAAACACAAGATGTTAAGAAAATGACTAGACTGTTTTGTTTTTTATTTAGTTATAGAGCTAAGATCTCTGCTTCAGTCAATGAGCGCTCAGAATATTATTCACACAAGAGAAACTATGAAATTACAAGGAAGACATCAACCCATCTCTAGTAAGTACGATGTACTCCTTTTAAGTGATTGTTAAATTCGTTGGTCATTGTTGTATCTTATACGATGGAGTGTTCTATGATGAGACATAATAATTGCTTCTACCTTTTCTTTCGTATTTCATTTTATTTTAGTTATATGTTGTATTGTAATTTTTGTTTTTCATTCCAGATATATCTATATACAGGTAGTTATCATCATATTCTTCTTTCTTTTAAAGTAGTGATATTGAATAAAACTTAACAAAAACCATCAATAAACAAAGATTAAAAAGTGATATAGTGTTTGCACTAAGCTACTCTCTATCATTCATGTAGCTTCTAAGTGTTTGTTCTTCTTTTGTTTTATTGATTATTTGTATATGAAACAGTGACATAACTCTGTATAAAAGTACATACTGCATTTGAAATTGCAAGATGCGAGTCAAATGAGGTGAAAAATGAATGTTTAAATAGCGAAATAATAGAGAAACAAGGAAGTAGACTGTGGTTAGACGATTGATGTCATGGAGTCACAATTGGACCGCACCAAAGAATTTGTTTTGTTGTGTCCAAGGCTCAATTTTGATTCTACTTGTAAGGCTTAATTACCATTAAATCAGACATCATTGTAAAAATATGTATACTGGTAATATTTTTAGAAAGAAGAAAATGCTAGCAAGATGCTATATGAAGCACAAAACACAAATAAAATACGAATTTACCCCAAGAAGTTTTATCTAAGTTGATGGGTTTTTACTGCTTTTTATCAAAATGAATAACAAAGCCTTAACATCTCCCACGATATCTCTTGCGTCCATCCTACTATTGTTGAAGCATACTGGTTTCTAGCTCTCTAAATACACCAGACGGTCGTCAAGAAAATAACATAAATCAAGTATATGTGAGTATCCGATAGGAGAGCATATTTGAGTGCAGAAGGTCGTCAATAGATAAAGCCCTACGTAAAGAAAGTTCACACCAAGCAAAAAAACCACTCTATATGTTGTCTACCACATCACAATCTACAAGGATGTGATCTGAGGGCTCGTCGAATAAACCTTAGATAAAACATGTTGCATCCATCCATAAGAATACTTATATTGTCTTTAGAGCCAACTCGAGAATACATTCAAAAAATGTTCAATGCAGAAACTCAATTCGACCAAGCAAAAGAGTTAACAACTATTCAATGATAAAGAAAAATACATTTAGTGCATGTTTGAGATTGCTTATTTTTTTATCGAAATTTAACTTATTAATTTTTGAGAATCTAATAAGTAAAAAAAGTGTTTTGCAATCCTAAAAGTACTTTTAAAACTAACTTTTCATATAGAGTAAAAATAAAATTTGGAAAAGTTAAAAGAAATTTACTTATTAACATTTGAAAACTCATTTTTAGTCCAGCTTTCTAATATATCCCTCTAATATCTTTTATTAACTCCCATCACTTTTATAATACGTCACTTTTAATATTTTCAACCTTTTATCATATAAGATAATCCAATTAAAAGCTATTTTTAAAAAATCATTAATTAATAATTTAATTTTGATTAAAGTTATTTTTAACCAAAATAAACAATCAGACTTGAAACTTTTTGTAAGGTAACATTATCTATCTATATAATAGCAAAGTCTTGGTTATATGGACTTTTTGATTTTCATGTTTTAGCCACAAAAGTTTTGTGGTTTTTATATTTAGTCTTTTTTGATTTTCAAATGGCTATGGACTTTTTGATTTTCATGTTTTAGCCACAAAAGTTTTGTAGTTTTTATATTTAGTCCTTTTTGATTTTTAAGTTATTTTAGTAACTAAAAATTATTGTTAATACCGATTTATATAAATTTTGTGGTTTTTATATTTAGTCCTTTTTTATTTTCAAGTGGCTATGGACTTTTTGATTTTCATGTTTTAGCCACAAAAGTTTTGTAGTTTTTATATTTAGTCCTTTTTGATTTTCAAGTTATTTTAGTAATTAAAAATTATTGTTAATACCGATTTATATAAATTGCATCATAAAATATGTAAAAACTTGCGTTAATTCGACACGTTTGTTAAGTTTATTCTGTTATGTTAACATTATTTCTTTCTTTCGTTTGCTTGATGTTTTCGAGTTTAAAGTCAAAATGATAACCGTTAGTATGTTTTTTGTATTTAGATTTTCGTATTCAAGTTAGTGATGCAGTTACCTGTTTAATATCAAAATAATATCCCCACCACGGCGGGTGATACTTGTTTTCGAAAGTTAGGGCTCTTGCGTTTCGAGTTTCGACCTCCAAAACCCCAAAAAACAACACACCCTTCGGCGCATGCGCATCACTTCAATCAATACTTCTTCCCTGTAACATCGACCTTACGAAAGAGATTAACAATGGCGAGTGACGCAGATATGAGCAGCTGGACCGATCTTCTGCATTCATCTTCAAAGCTTGTCGAACAAGCTGCTCCTTCTGCTCAGTTTCCCCCTCTGCAGGTTATTCCAGCTCTATAGATTTCTGTTCGCACCGTGTATGTCGTATTGCATGATGTTTGGTTTTCATTTGTGTGATTTTTGTGGTGTTAGAGAAACTTGGATCAGTTAGAGGCGTTGTCGAAGAAGCTCAAGTCGAAAACCCTAAGAACCGAGGCTCCTTCTCAATCGATTGCAGCTACAAGGTGCGTTTTGATAACTACATTTGGTTAGTTTTGTGTTTTTTTGGAGTTTTAGATGCTGCTTACTCGTTGTTAATTGTTAGAAAGTAAATGGTTCGTTAAAGGTGGGAAAAGGAAGTTATATCAACCAAATTTTGAATAATGCAAATAATCCTGAAACGAAGTTTAAGATCACATTGTATTTAGAAAGCCAAATGCTCCAAAGCCTGAAGGATTGTTTTAATGTTCAGAACCAGTTTGGTTTCGCTTTTCCCTGTCCGTAGCTTTGCTATGGATGGGGTGTATTGGGTATGGTTACGATATATACTTACAAAACTAGGAGTTACAAGAAAAAAACTAACATTGAGTCGGTGGACACTGGATAGATGAAACCTCATTTTTAGTTAATTGCTACTTTAATTAGTAAGATGCATTAAGACTTTAAGAGCAAGTGAAATGAACTTCTATCTAAATTTTGAAATACTAATTATTGTTTTGTAGTTATTTTTTCAACACTCAGTTTCAAACTTTCACTAAAATTTATTACTTTTATAGTAGCGTGCAGATTTTATAGCGGGAAAGTGTTTTTGGATGTAAACTACTGTTTAGTAAATGAAGATATCTTGTTTGTCTTGTATAGGAGTTTCTTGTTATTTGTACTTTAGAGAAATCAACTAAAAAGGGAGTGCAAGTTTCTTAGATGCAGAAGCGAGTGCATTCGTATTTGTGGTTTAAGTTAGAAAACCAGAATTCACTTGTGATTTTTTTATGAAGACCATATGCTAAAATGTGCATCTTAGTAATACCCTGATTTAGAGTTTGCATCACTCATGTCTTTTCATACAACATAGTGAGCATACAAGTATACAAGTATTAATGAAAAGGCACTAGATGTAAATTGTGCTATTTATGGTTCTTGATTGTGGATCCTATTGTTTATATTATTAGTGCATGAAGTTCTATTGTTTTGTGTTGAGATTTCAAGATTCTGATAAGTAATGCCATTATGTGCAGGCTACTTGCACGTGAGGGGATAAATGCTGAGCAACTAGCACGTGATCTAAAATCATTTGAATTGAAGGTATTAGTTAGTTAACCTGATGTATGTCAGGCTAATTTATTTTGCTTGATTATATGTACCATCATATGTGTAGCTTGTTTCACCATGGTGGTGAGTTTTGTCTTTTAATGTGAAAGTAAAATATAGTTCAGGACTTCGGGTTATAATTTCTCACTTTTGTTTTAGAATTTGAATTTGGTTGTTCTATAATGTTTTGTACGTATTTGGTTTTGCAATGTTTGATTTTTGTTTTGAGAGCTGTATATGGTAGTTTTATTCTTGCGTCATCCGTATTAGTTATTTACTAATCCTCACTAAGTAAATTTTTTTTACCTTTTTTTATAGACAACTTTTGAGGATGTTTTCCCGGCTGAGGCTACAAGCGTTGAGGAATACTTGCAGCAGGTAATTAACCTCTATACTGCTGCTAATTCACTAACTAAATATGCATAGACTATGTATGTTCTTGCTTATGTTCACAAACCGTTCATGAAATGGGAACCATTACTTAATTCATCACGTTTTTGTCACAACTTCATAATTTCAGGTTCATGAAATGACAATGGTCTCTGCTGTTCAGGAAGCTCAGAAAGATAATCTCAGAAATTTTAGTGACTACATGATGACAGTTTTAGAGGTTAGTTGCTACAAGGAGTCCAAGTCTCTTGTCAGATCTGTCTACTAAATAATCTAGTTATGCAGTTAGTCTTACTCTCATCATCTCATGGATTTCCACTCATCATCTATGGAAAGACTCAAAGAAGTGTGAATTGGACCTACGGGACTCACTTGTTTAGCATTCTCCCAACACTTTTATTTATCAAAATCTGATGTGTAGAAGAGTGGTCTTTAAGACATGGAACGATTTTTCTGTTTTTCTTTAGTTAACTATCATTATGACGGACAACACCAAAAACAAATATTAAATATCTGCAAAGTTTTTTTACATAACCAAGAATAAGCTGCAATTGGAAAACATGAGGGTGGAAATTGCATATAAAGGATGATATGATGGAAGGAATGATGTTTTTCTGATTTATGTGAGAAAGAATATTGAAACACACTATTCATATAGAAGGCTACTGGCGATGCATATTTTTTTCTTTCTCTTTTTAAGTGGGAAAGGATAATATAATGAGTGCAGCTAGACCATAAGAATTAGACTCTTGGTGATTTCACTTGTCTGTTCAAAGAGTTTTGATATAAAAACGTTAATTTTATCTTGGAAACAAATTAACAAAGAATATTTTTGCCTAGACAAGCCAGTGTGGAGAAAAGTTTCACTCCATACTTAGGGTAACTCTTCTTCTTACAGTGAAATAACCCTTTGTGAATCTTTGTACAATGGTTGATGCATTAAGGTAACCAAATGTTATGTTTGTGCTCCTTATGCCTTTTGCTTTTGTTAGGATGACTGGCAAAAGGAAAAAAGGGATTTTCTTCATAGTATGAGCCGCATTTCAACATTACCAAGGACCAATGTAAATGAGTCTAGCTTTGGTGCTAGTCGGTCAGGACAAATATTATCTCTAACATCTAGCCCTCATGTTTCATCTGGTCCTTCTAGCATGGAGCTTGTGCCAATAGCTGATAAGCCAGCCATTGATAGAAAAGCTGAAGCATATGCTGAGGTTGTTAAGACTCTCAATGATGCCAGACAACGTGGTTTATCATTCAAAGTAAGTTTGCGAAGTATTAATCACTCTGTTTTGTCGTTCATGGATCTAATAAACACTTATGTTAGAAAATTGATTAGGTTGTATAATTAATCACTCTGTTTTAACATGTGCGTACGTTATTCCATTGCCAGCCAGCTACTGCTTTCAAGAGTGCATATGAAAGTCTTGGTTTGGATTCTTCTGGCAGTAAATCTGTTACCATGGGAAAGATTTGGCATCTAATTCAGGTACACACCGTGCAATCTTGTTCACACGAATTGTAAATGCAGAAACATGATGTATAATTGTGATCCAATCTTCTCATAATTTATGCTATTTCAGACTTTAATGGGTGAGAATTTAAGTGTTCCAAGAAATGTTTCAAAGAAAATGACGCTAATAATTGGTGCGAGGCGACACCTGGAGTGGGGGCATGAGAAGTATATCATGGAAATGATACAAAGTCATCCGGCACAGGTAATAAAAGATATTTTTCACTTTGTTTTGCTTAGGTTGGTGTTTTAATTTAGTATCATATATCCTGCTTTATGTTTTGCAGTATCTGTATATGGATTGTATTATGTTTATATCGTGTTCAGTGAGGAAGAGAGTTCCTTTTCTTGCATAAAGCTTGATTTTTGATCATCTACTTTTCTTACTGTAGGCTGCTCTTGGTGGAGTGGTTGGAAACTTGCAACGGGTCCATGCTTTTCTTAGGGTTTGTGGTCACTTGTAACTTTAATCAACATATTATACTCCATGGTCTATCTTTACTAACTTAATCTTTTATGCAGATCCGTTTGAGAGACTATGGTGTTCTTGATTTTGATGCAGGTGATGCTCGTAGGCAGCCTCCTGTTGATACCACATGGCAGCAGGTGTTTTGTTAATTTACATATTATCTATTTACTTTCACTAGTTCATTAATAGAGTTACTAATTTTCTGTCTAGTACAGATCTATTTCTGCTTAAGAACCGGGTACTATGATGATGCCAGGGATGTTGCTTCACGCTCCCGTGTTTCTCACCAATTTGCATCACAGGTACTGATCTAGTGATTTGGCGGTGTACTATTTTCCAAGCCTGTTAATGGAACCTTTGTCAACTTATACTTAATTTAACAGCTTGCGGAATGGATCACAAATGGAGGCATGGTATCAGTGGAGACTGCTTCTATTGCTGCAGAGGAATGTGAAAAAATGTTAAGAATGGGCGATCGAGCAGGCCGAGGTGCTTTTGACAAGAAAAAGTTACTTCTGTATGCACTCATATCAGGGTCCCGCAAGCAGATTGATCGTCTGCTTAGAGAACAGCCTACACTTTTCAACACAATAGAGGATTTTTTGTGGTTCAAGTTATGTGCTGTTCGAGACTCAAGTTCCGTTGTTTTAAATGAGGGTGTATCACCTTACAGCTTGGATGATTTACAGGCTTATCTGAACAAATTTGAACCATCTTACTATACAAAGAATGGAAAGGACCCTTTAGTATATCCATATGTGTTACTGCTGAGCATACAGCTGGTTCCAGCTGTCTTATATCTGTCCAAGGATATTGGAGATGAGGGATATAACATAGATGCTGCTCATATAGCAATTGTTCTAGCAGACCATGGTGTGTTATCTGATGTTGTTGGAACAGGTCATAAAATAGGGGTGATGGATGCTTTTGCTGAGACAGCTAGCGTTATTAGACAGTACGGTTCACTTTACTTGAGGCACAATAATCTTTCTGTGGCATTGGAATATTATGCACAAGCTGCTGCTACAGTGGGCGGCGGACAGATTTCATGGTCTGGACGAGGAAATGTCGATCAGCAAAGGCAGCGGACATTGATGATGCAACAGCTTCTTATGGAAATTTTATTGCGTGATGGTGGAATTCTTCTGTTACTTGGATCAAGGGGGGCAGGTGAAGAAGGCGAGTTAGGGCGGTTTTTGAGTAACCAGAAAGATAGGCACCATTTTCTGGTTGAAGCTGCACGCCAGTGTCAGGAAGCCGGGCTTAATGACAAAGTAAACTTTCAATATCTTTCAGCTTTAAAAATAATTAATCATCTTATTCTTGCTGTTTACTAGTGCTTACTCACATTTGACCTTAAAATTATTGATCACTGCCTTCTGTCATCTTCATCTTGATTGCAGTGTATAGAAATTCAGAAGAGAATTGGGGCTTTTTCAGCAGCATTGGATATCATAAACAAGGGTCTCTCTGAAGCCATCTGTTCTTTATCACGTGGTAGACTGGATGGTGAGAGCCGAACAGCTGGGCTTATTCATTCTGGAAATGAGTTGCTCGAGACATTTAAATACTATCCGCATGTCAGGTCTGATCTCAGCTTAGGTTCTAAAATGATTATTATAATTTTGATGATGATAGGTTTATGAATTGATGCATTTCATTAAAAAAAGTGATTTTATCTGTTTTGCTGTTTTTCATCCCTACATTAATGACTTCCAAAACTGTACAATGTGAATGCGGTTTTTCTGTAGTCTGCTTTCGTGGATGCCTTAAACTTTTTCATAGTTTATTTGCATAAGTGATCTCATTATATTTCCTGTTGTGTGAACTTATTTCTCCAACATTCTATATTTGTGTCATTTCTGTCCTCCATTATCAATCATGAATGGACATTTCTCTTAGTTAATAATTTTAGATTCTTTAAAGGTTTACGTATGTGGAATTAGTAAGTAAATTAGATTTCAATTTAACATGCACGTCCTAGGTGACAGGTGTAGGTGGTAATTTCAACCCATTATGCTTATGAGTGGGTCGATTGGGTTATGTTCATCTCTAATAGGTCATGCAGTTAAAATTATAAAATTTGCTAAAAGGAAACATGTCAAATGATGCATTTGTAAGGCATAGTTTAGTTTATTCTAATTGTTTATGATAAAATTATTTCGGACAAATAGGGTTTCTAGTCATGTTTGACATGTTACTCAACCCTCCTACCATCCATTTTGCAGCATTTAATTTTCATTGATTTGTATTCTTCTAGTTTGAACTGTTAGTGATCTTTCATGATGACCTGCTCACTCGTTCTCTCTCGGTACTTGTCAACATTTTATTATGCAGCCTCCAAGAGAGAGAATACGTGTTAGAGCAAGAAACGTTGTTAAGACAGCTTGAGACAATTTTGTCTATCCATAAATTAGCAAGACAAGAACATTATCTAGATGCCTTAAGGGAGGTCGCCAAGCTTCCATTTCTTCCACTTGATCCTCTATCACCTGACACCTCAACAGACATGTTCCAAAATTTGTCTCCCTATGTTCAAGCATGTGTTCCAGATCTTCTTAAGGTTTCTCTTCACTGTATAGACAATGTCAGAGATTCAGATGGGTCACTTTGTGCATTGAGAACCAAGGTATGTTCGTTGTCATAAATATAAAATATTACTTCATTTGGTATCCCAAAAGATGCAACGTCTTGACTTAGCTGATAGCTTGATAAAAGTCTGAGACTAATGATCGATTACCTAAAGTACACCTTAATTAGATGAAGCTAAGAGAAACTATGTGCACTATAACTAATCTCGGCATCATCTTGTAACGATTGGTAATTGGTAAATATGTAAGTTTGCAAGGTTGTCTTTTGAAAAAGGGAAAGGAAAATGTTGTGTACTTGCATTTTAACAACCCAAAATACTTGGTATTGCTTTTCTGTTTTATTTTGGGTGGGGGTGGGGGTGGGATTAAAATAAACAACATTGACTAGAGTCATTTCGCAAAATGGATATTTTCATATGGGCTGGGTTGAGTCTACCTGCCAACACTTTTTGACCACCTTTTTTGTATAAATATTAATGTGTTAAATAAGATGTACAATTTTAGGTACTTTTTTTTTTTACGTTTGAGGCTTTAAGCATTTGAAAACACTGCGGGACTTTGACCCAGTTCTTATTTACCTAAGTTACAAGTTTTTACGCGTCTGGAGATGAAGTGCTAGGTGGAGTTCGGACCTATTAGTGGATCCATTCATCGTTTTAAATATTGGGTCTGCTTTCCATGTATAATGCCATATTAGAAGCAGATGGTTAGAATGCAGAAAAGTGTCAAATTCACAAGTTCTTTTCACCCATTTTTATCAAATCAAGTTCAAATTATATTTTATATTCTTTTAGCTGAGTTTTCTTTGTTGGTACGCAGCAGGGCCAGGGGGTATTGTTTTAAGTTGTAGATTATTAACTTGATATCAAGGTTATTCTGTTTCTATTTTTTAACAAAGTTGAGTATTTCTCTCGTGCAGATTGGCAATTTCCTTGCTAACAATTTGAATCGCAATTGGCCACGCGACTTGTATGAGAGAGTAGCACGCACCTTGTGAAACCAAAGATCTTGTGAGATTTGTTTTGGTGAGCGAGTTGAGCAAGATATTCAAATCTTTTTTTGTGTTTTATGCAACTATGAATGTATAATGATGATGATTATAATGATGCTATTGTAGTTGTGTTTTTATCTGCAGATGCCGGTTTTTACGGTTCTTTTTGTGTTTTGATCAAAGGGGTATGTTTTATTTGTAACTTAGTAGTTGAATGTACTAGAGTAATCAAAGGGGTATGTTTTATTTGTAACTTGGTGAATACACCGGTATATTACTCCATAAGTTTTAAAGATTAAAAATCGAATTCATAAATTTAATGAAATTACAAAGACTATTCATGTAATTCACTCTACTCCAAATAAAAATAATAATAAGGATAATAAAAAAATCATCTATAGTAATTAATTGTTTAAATTATTTTTGAGTGCCTATGTAATCTCTCATAATTGCAAAATGAATATAAAGGGGTTGACTTGAAACATGAGCTGAACATGACCCAATTGTAAATTTATACGTTACAAATAAATATATAGGTTATGTTGAGGTTAACCTGTTAAACAATCCACTCAAAAATTTTCAACCTATCAACCCTAAATGATTAACACCTGTAGTCTAAAATATCTTTATTCTTTTACTTTTGCTATTAAATTGTGATGATAAATCATCGTTATATAAAAAAATCACACTCAGGGTAAAATTAGGTAAAACTTTAATAGCTCATATAGCTAATACTTGGTTTAGAACATATATTATGTTGATAAATTTAAGGTGTTTTAAACATTATTTGTAATGTTTTCGGACCATGAAACACTATATATCCTTTGAATTTCCAAAATTTTGGTTTTGGATCAAAATTAATCAAGAAAACCATCTTCTTGATCTCCACATATAATTACTATCAATATATTCTAAGTGTCTCTATCAATTGATAATGATAAATTTAACTTGGTAAGAATACGATCACCTATTAAATTCATCCTTTTAAGGTATCAATACAGTTAGATGATGCCTCAGAAAGTAGAATTTGAACCCCAATTCTACTGCATAGACGTTTATAAAGTGTTTCTAGTGATTTTAAACGCCTTAAATCGTCTTCTTTTGATGTTTTGAACGACTCGAGTTGCTTTAATGTCTAGGATAATGACCCTTAAACATCCTCTTCTTGAATTGTAAAGGTCAAAATGGTTCTTTAGATTTCTCTTTTTGGCAAAATAATGACTACAACAAACACCATTCCTTTTATACTTTCGTATATAGACTTCACATAATTACATACTAAGAATCTGAACCAGTAAGTGTTGAATAATTAAGAGGTCTGAATAGTTAAGTGCTGAACCAATTAGTGGTTGTTTGGTTGAATTTTTGAATACATGTGTAGAATGACTATTTTACCTCTCTGAACTATTTTGTGTTGAATTAAATGTATCTGTTGTTTAGTTATATATCTGAATGACTACACTGAATGATAAATAACTATAAAAAATACAAAACATCATAGAAATTATTCTAAATACAACATAATAAAATCCAAATACAACATATTAAAATCTAAATACAAATTAATCCAAATACAACATACTAAAATCCAAATTTTAATATTTGTAATTTTAAAAACTAGCATTACGACAAACTTTAATAAACATAAACTAAAAACATATAGTATCAAACCAAACCCAACTTTAACTTCTTGAATCAAACTTTATAACCTAAAAACATAATCAAACCAAATATTAACATTTATAATCTTCCAAAATCTTCAATCAATCAAACAAAACCCAATTTCATAAACTATGAACTCTTTACATCAAAACAAACATGATTGTAATTAACTATATTTGTTTTTAATCAAACTTGAACAACTTAAATCAAACCAAACCCAACTTTAACTCTTGAATCAAACTATAAATAACTTCTATAACCTAAAAACATAATCAAACCAAATATTAACATTAGAATCTATCAAAATCTTTAATCAATCAAACAAAACCCGATTTCATAAACTATGAACTCTTGAATCAAACCAAAATCTTCAATCAAATGGTTAACCCAACTTGCACAAACTACCAACATCCACAACTTGCATAATCTACTAAAATCGTGGAACCCGAGAACTAAACTTAATCTTTTATTAACTAATAACATCAAACTTTTTTGTTTCATATTCATACAACACTAGAACAAACAACTTTCATAAAAGCCCCAATTTTTTTTTGAAATTTATCAAACCCTATAAATCAAATCTATGAAATCATGTATGTAAACAAAGATGGTAATCAAATAGATGAGAAAACAAATAGAAATAAGGTGTTGTAGTGCAAATCTTGAAAGAAATCAAGATAAATCAAAGCAAAACCGAGAGAAATCAAAAGAAATCAAACCTTGAAGGAGTGTAGGGGTGTTCGGTCGGCGGCGCACGAGAGGCGGCGAACGGTGGCCGGGGAACGGTCGCCGACGGCGGTGGAAGCCGACGGTGGCAGGCGGCAAGTAGATGGGTGGGGGTCGATGGTTGTGGGAAATGGGGTGGGGGTCGATGCTTTTGGGTGATGTTGAGGGGTAGATGGGTAATAATTCTCATTCAGCACTCCTATGTTACTTAACCATTCATGCTGAATAGTGCCATTAAAATGTGTTTTTTTTCCGAAACAAACACATACACTTCTTACCGGTTCAGAAGTAGACTCTTAAAGATCCTATTAAAAAACTACCAAACAATCCCTAAATTATTCAGATAATTACATACTAAATTATTCCCCCCTTTAGCAAAAATTTAACCGCATCCAAATTTTCACAATATTTCGACTTCACATAATTATGTAGATAACCTCACATGGTCATGTACTTCAAAACACTCAAAATTCTTAAATGATAGTATATGTGACTACATACTAAAATTTTTTATAATCATGTTTATATGTTTTGTTTAATACGATAGCAACTTTTTTTTTTTATTTGTAACATCATCATAAATGAATTCAAGAATCAAAAATTACTTGGGTGTTATGGGTTTAAATGGAGCAAGTAGGTTTATAGCTCAAGTACTAAAATTTTATGGCGTTTCATTGTATGACTATGATTCAAAGTATGGTTTTATTTTTTTCTTACGCTCATAAACCTACGAAAGTTCTCGATAAATTCCCTGTTCATAAAATTTTCAAATGATTTTAATTGTTTTTAGTTTTGTTTTTGTTGTCCAACACATTTGTATTCATTTAGCTTTGGTAACATAGATGTGTAATTTCGAGTGAACCAAAATTAAATCGACCATTCTCTCAAGCTCACATGGCTTAGTATTTTGATTTACGAGTTTTTTTTTTTTTTTTTGGAGGGGGTGGCTTACAACTTGTAATCCCGTAATAATAAAAAATGTTTAATATTACGTCACTTGCATAAATATACTATTTTATAAAGTATTTAAGAAGGACAAGATATAATTTCACATCATTTTAAGATACTTATAAGGGTAATATGATAATTTATGGTGAAATTTAAATTTAATTTTTGCAATTCATGTGAATAATTAAACGTAATAGTAGTAGTAATAATAATAGTAATTATAATCTGTTTTACTATATAATACATAAAATGTGGGTAAAAGAGTAATTTACTCGACGTGGCTCCATCCCTTCCGCCTCCTTCGAACTCCGGCCCATTGTAAATTACTACCCCTTCCCTGGGCCGGTTTCCATCAATAACCACAACCTAATCATTGCCAATTGACTGCAGCCCGTTACACTCCCTTCTCCCCCTACATACAATGATTTCCTCGCTTCGGTTCGTTTCAGCAATTGAAGCCTCGATTCAAGCACCTTCCCACATGTATATGTAGTTCCAAATGCCAATTCGAAAATCCCTTCGATGTCACCGCACTCGACCTCATAAACTCAGGTAAATCTCTGATTTTCTTCTCTTCAGTTTGATTAATTTAAGATACATATATTTCTGTGTGTGTTGTGTTATATCTGCTCTGTAATTTTTGAATCAGCGAACCACACGCTTCTTTCAATCATTTAGCTTTTGGCCTTTGCGTTTTCGGGTACGAATTCTAAAATTTACTTTTCTTTGGCTTCTGTTCAATGTTTGATTCGTAGGTTTTTTTTTTTTTTTTTTTTTTTTTTTTGCTGATCTATATTTTTTAGGTTCTGTTTTGTTGTTTTTATATCCTTAGTACCTGATTAGGTGACTGATTCTTGAAATTTTGTGCCGCCTTTCACAATTTTTACTTCTGTTTATGCTTTTGTAATAGCAATTTCATCATCTCAATGGACATGGGTTTATGGTTTTTGTATTGCATGGTTTTTGTCTTCTGTTGTATGGTTTTTCTATTGGAATGGATGAGGTTAGAACTTGTGATTGCATCAATTCATTAGTCACTTGCATCTCATTCTTTTTAGTTTAATTCATTGAATTATGTAAGTATAATTTTTGTGTGTTAATAGTTGTAGGCTTCATTTGTTTTTAGATAATGCTTAAATCCAACCTTGCTTACTTTTGTCTGTTATTTCATGGGAAGATTTGGATTAGGTTAGCCAAAATTAGTTAATGTTTGTGACCCATTGCCAAACATAGTGAATGACAGCATAATCAAGCTTGAACAAGACACCATATTCAAACTTAAACAATTAGATGTGGTACCTGTTACAATGAAGAAATGAACCATCTTACCATCACTGTTTCCCTGTTTAAATGTAAGTCTAAAAAACATCAAAACATGTAATATGATTATTATGTGTATGCCAAACTTAGTTAACCTTAGTTAATAAGAACCGGTAGCTGTAATGGGTGAATCAATGCTTGCAAGCGAATGGCTTTGTCTTGATTTTGGTTCTGGATGCAATGTTTTTAAGAGGGTTTCTAGGACTAGAGTTTATCTTGATCAAAATGATGATAATATTCAAGTTTCAGGTATCACATATTACTTTTTTATGTCTATCTGGTAATCTCTCACTTGTTATTTCTCTATAACAATTTAAATTTTCAAACTTGCAGAATATAAAGAAGGTTTGCAGAATAAAGAGGAGGTATCATTGGTCTCTTTGAATGAAGCTTGCCTTCATATTTAGAATGTATGAACATAAATTTTTCGTATTTGATGAATTTTGTTAAGTTTCGTTTATATTTCTTGCACCCAGATTTTGTTCTCTATTCTTGTTTGGGCCTTTAAACGTGTAGTGATAAATTGATTAGTTCTTTTAATTTAGGCTATTTGGTTGGGTGGATCATATGTTAATACTAAACCAGATTCATTTAATGGATTTATTGAATGGAAAGTTGGTCAAAGGAACGTTTGATGACATTAGAGTAATTAATCATTTTTAGCCTCTTTCACTCTTTGAGTTCATCAAGCCACAGCTATGTTGTAAATCATTAGACTAATTAGCATAAGTGATGCTCTAATCTTTAATTGTTATGTGTAATAAGTTGCAACTTGTGACATGCTGTAGGCTTTGCTAGAACAAAATGGAACTGGTTATAGCGACCAACAAGGCGTTGAAGTACTATCGGTAACATCTAATCTTCAAGTGTGATTTGGGATATGTGTTAACAAGATTTTTATTGCTTTAGTCTCTACCGGGTTAGTACTCAATATGTTATATAATTTCTCACTAACTCTCACAAATATATTGATTTTATATACTTTATACATGTTGTTACTGAATAACCTGTATTCAGTTTTTGCCTCATAGGTAATGAAACACTTTATCATCATTATTTCTTCTTATGGTAATACATGTAAAGGTGTTAATGAAATACATCTTTGGAGATATATTTTTTTTTGATAATAAATTGAAAATAACCAAGTGCATCAATGGAATTCCAAGAAAAGTTCTAAACACAATAAATTAAAAATATCATCTTTGAGCTTTTCTTTTACGGCAGACTTAGGAACGAACTTGATTTAAACAACCAATTCTATAGTTTGCGCAAAACAGAAACCGACTTGCACTTTATTACTCATTTAGTAGCCAAGTTACGTTTATTACCAGTTTAGCAATGGATGATCTGTTCAACCTGTAGCAAGTCATTTTTTATTTTATCTTTTTGCTTATTTTTCAAAAATTGCTAACGTGGCATCTTACTTGTCGTTTTAGTATATGTGTACATGCCATGCTAGCATCTGATTTTTCATTTAATGATTTTTTATAAATATAATTTTTAAAAGAACTTTTTTCAAACTTGTACACTTTATTTTTTTGATTGTAAGTAAAATCAGTTTAGAATGAAATTGTTTGCTAAGACCGGTAATAAGCTGTTAGTTTGTTTACATTCAAGTAATTTGAGGTTGGTTGCCATCATTAGGAAGAAGTGTGAAGTTCATTTCTATTTGATGCAGTTTGCCCCTTCTTCCATATAGCTATGCTACACTGTTGTGTCATTACCTTCACTTCCAGATTATTATCTTTCTAAAGTGTTTCTAACTTCACCATTCACGAATCTTAAAACATAAATAGCTTATTATAATGATGTCTTAGTTCAGGCAATTTGCAAATCTTGTAACATAAGTAGATTATTATTGTGATGTCTTACTTCAGGCTTACTACTTGGCTGTGCCAACTATATGGTTTTGGTATAAGTGTACTTGGTAGATACATAAAACTTTATACAGTCTAAAGCCTTGGGCTCTTGATGTAAGTGTAATCGGTAGATTCATAAACTTTATACGTATGGCAAATTCAGGATTGAAATTTTACTAACTTGTGTTATCAATAGGTTTATTGTAACATAAAATGCTTCTGGTCACAACGTTTTACGTTTGAGGTAAGATCAAAGTGACGATTTTGTATGTTCTTGTATTCTTTGCACCGTTTTAAGTTTGAACTAATACAAAGAATAAATTGTGGTATCCATTAATCTGTATGGGACCTATATAGTTGATTGTTTATAGTTGTGCTTAAAGTTCAATATCATCAAGACAAATGTTTTTTTGCTTTTGGAATTTGACTTCACTGCTCTGCTTTTCATTTATTCTTGACTTTAAATATTTTTGTCATTTAACATTATGACTTATAGATTTACTGTAATGCCTTATTTGTTATTTTTTTGTTGTCCTATGTTTACAACTATGCTTTCTAGATGGTTTTTTAAGTTGTCTTGTTTTCTACTTTTACATGTCTTGACCAAACGGGTATTCTGTATACAATCTATCGTTGACCAGGTTAGACCATTTTTGAACATTTGCTTTTGAAACAATCAGATCAATATTTATTAATTAATAAGCGCCCTTTAATTGTGTTGATTCTTGTACAATTTTATCAGATTCATTGATGGGTATAGAGTTGTCAAGAACATCGATTCATAATGGCATGTCATTTTGGTTTGGTGACCCCAGAAAGTCTCATGTGGTTGCAGCTTCTGAAATTCTCGAGTACTTTTACAATTATGTCAATTGTCAAAACACAAATGTAGTATTTTAAGTGGACCCTAAATCTTCTTTCTTTAAGTTTTTTTAACTTGTCCCTAGGATTTGTATTCATTTTAGTAGCAGTAGGTTAACGTTTGTTGAGCTTTTACGTCCCCCCGCTGCAGCGCGGGTCAAACCATTAGTATTAATAATAATAGTTAGCATTAATAGTAATAATAATATTGGGAGGTTATGGTTAAAGTATCACTTTGAGCAAAATGCTCAGAGTTGAGTCATTGGAAAACGGATAGGTGGACCCGATTAATATAAAACATATCCTTCGAAGCAGTGTCGCATATTTGTCGTTCAAAAAAAAATAGTAACAACAACAACAACAAAAACGACGACGACAACGACAACAATAATAATACAATTATAGCATTTAAAGTAATAATACTTGTTATTTATAAAGATGAAAACAATTTATAATAACAAGAGAATAACAGTATAATATAATAATAATAATTGTTAATAATAGAGTCGTAAGTAATATTATTATCCAGTAAATAACGCATAATATAATTCGAAATCAAATCATTCCGTTTTATGAAACAGTTGTTCGACATGGCCAAAATGATATATACTTATTTATACGTATCGCAGTTTATATTCAATACATGAGGAAAAATACACTTTGTTTAATATTATAAACTATTGCAGATAAATTGTCAATGTAAGGGCAACTTTTGGTTTTATAATAGGTGCAAATATCTGTAGTGACACCAAAACATCACTACGATAAATTTCGTTGTGCCGTCAAGGGTCAAAAGGTATAAAATGAATTCATTATATTTTACCTTAATATTTCATGTTTCATGTCGATATTTAGGAAACTATCACCGAGGAATTTGTAAACAACCCGGTTTAAACTTAAAAGGACTAAAAATATAAACATAATGAAAAGTTATAAGTTGTATGATAAGTTAGATAACTTATAACCAGTCTTTTACCCATCGGGAGCGGTACAATTAAAAGAAACGTATAAAGTTGTGACATACTACTTACGTTGCGGCGTGACTGTACGGTAAAAAAAATGTATGAAAATGCGGTTGATCAATTATAGAGATTGAAACGTATATAGAAAACATTATTGTGCCCGATACATTGCGGTGTAATAATTTTAGAAAAGTAACTTAATAGTGAAAAATATGTGAAAGGTCAAAAGAAAAAAAAACAAAACAAAATATAAAAATGATTGTAGGCCACGGGAATTGAAACCATGACCACCAAACTCATAAATAGTACACCAACTCGATAAACCCTCGTTTGTGTTTAATAAGAGAAATCTTTATCTTCATTTATATATAATACTAAAATAGTAACTTACGGGGACATTTGGCATAATTCTAGGCCCCTTAAGTTTTTTTTTCCCCGCCTTTCTCTCCTCTTAAATAATTACCTAAATTAAGAAATATTAAATAATTTTAATTCTTCTTTAGATTAATTTAATAAAAAATTAAGAAAGATGTATTTTTATTAATGTTATTTTTAGAAAACAATTTTTATACAATTAAAATTTTTTTCTAAAACATTTAACTTTTTTTTAAATATAATATATTTTAAAATTGGTATTTTTAAAAAGTAAACTTTTTTTATAAACTAAAAATAATTTAGGAGTTAAATAAAAAAATTTATAAATAATATTTTTAATACAGTTTGTTTTGAAAAAAAATGTTTAACTTTTTTTGGAAAAAAAATTTAGAAACAAAAATTTAAAATTGATATCGTTATTTTATTACTAATAGTTATTGCTCATATGTAATTTTATTCATATCTTATTTTAGATTTTTATACTTCATAAATTTTTATTATATTTAATATTTTATTTTTTCAACCCGTATAATACACGTGTTTACTAAAATTAATATTAAATAAATAATAATCAATAACTAATCAGGGATATTATGAACATTTATAGCTCGATCCTGTGACATCCGGTAATTTTCTGTTACCAAACTCCGTTAGTTCCGTTAAGTCTTGCATACACGTGTCGTGAGCACACACTAGTTGTCGTTGAATGTTGGTGACTTAATAATGGTTAATAATGTTAAACAGGTAATAATCTAGCTAATGATGTGATTATTAAGTTGTGCTTATGTGCTTACGCGATTTAAATATTATTTGTGAATTTTATCGCGTAACGTGATAACGTGTGTATTTAATTCGTGTACCTTATGACTAGCGAAAATAATTTATAGAATTATTATTGTTGATTAATAATGTTTGTATTATTAAGTTAAAACCTTTTAAAAAGAATTTAAAAGCTTAATTTTTTATAAAATACAAATTGCAAGAGTTTAAAGGGTAATTACCATAAATTAATTAAACAAAAAGGATGTTTAATGTTGGCCGAGGGTTGGTGTTCGAAATCTGAAATTGAGTGTCGATTACATGTTGATTGTTGATGTTATGATGTTAGTTAGGTTATATTGATGCTAGTTTACGTAGATTATGCAAGAAAGTTGTGATTTTGATGCGTTGTTCATACGTTACTAATAATAGTAACTTTAATTGCATGAATATGGTGATTCGATGGTGTAGTTCATGTATTACCAAAAGTAGAAACTTTTGATTTATGAAGATTTGTGTTTGGGTAAATTGCAAGTGTTTGATGGTTGATCATGATCTTTATGAACTAGATAGGGTATGTTAGTGATGAACATGTGTTGTAATTCATGAAAGGATAGATTTTGGGATGCACTTTCCCAAAAGGGAAACTTTATTTGTACAAAATCTTGGATATGATGATTTGAGTATGTTTGTGACATTAGGATCATGTTAGCATGTTCATGAATGATATCTAATGTGGTGGAATGTATTGTTTGGGTTGTAAGAATGCTTAGTTGGTTAATTGGAGATTTGGTCTCTTTGTGGGTGCACATGGTGATGGATCATGTAGGTTATTGTGATAGAACTATTGTTTAGGTTGTAATTACGGTCATGGTTGAACATTTTGGTTGATGTGGACTCTGTTGAATAATCTGATGATGGTTATACACGCGTGCAAATCTGAGGCCCCTACTTAGTAGGATTGGCAGGGTTTAGGGTGTGAAGTCGTGAGTGGCTTCACATGGCATGTTATGCATGATTTGATTCTATGTATGATGCATTAGTTATGGTATAGCTATGTTGAGCATGGTGATTACTTGAGATTCGCATGACTTGTATGATAATCTAGTTGTATGATGATCTAGGTAGTATATGTGGTTAATGAAGTGATATATGTGAACAACTTGCATGATAATCATATGTGATGAACTGTTATATTTGATTGAATGGAATTTCACCAATAATGTCACCAACGGGTCAAACGGGTCAACTGGGTCAATGTGTCTTGTTTTTTCAAAACCTTGAGTTCTTTGGTTTATAGAGCACTTAGGGTTTCATCATGATTCTGTGTACACGTACTTATGTACTTGCGTGTTCTAGGTGACCTCTGAAGGTTGTCTTTCCACTCTCTCTTTCAAGTTAAGCTCTTAAGTCTTTATTGTGCACACCAGGTGAGTTCATGCCCCACTCTTTTTCATACTCTCTTTTGGTGGAGATAGCATACTGGTTTTACAAACGTTTTATTAATATGAGTTGTGTATAGTATGATATAGTGTTGAATACCATGAAAGTCCTCACACTTTCGGATTGTTAATAATGATGATTAGCGGGAAATCTTGGGTAGTACTACTAGGTCTGACGAGCCCCACCTGTGTGACTCGAGGTCAAACGGGTGCAATTTTGTCCTAACACAAACATCGTCACGACCTGATAAGTCGTGACGGGAGGCAACAAACGAAACACAATCAGCTTCAATCGCGAAATCACTATGATTATTACTTGTGAATTTAGACTAGCTATCTAATTCAATGCACTTCTTACATTTTGCAACTATTACTGATTTATGATTAACACAAACTCTTGAACTCACCAACCATTGTGTTGACTCTTTTAGTATGTTATTCTCAGGTTGAGATTACCATTGCCTAGGAGCACGTGCACGGGTCAGCATTATTATAGTTGTCAGCATGATTGAAACTTTGTTTTGGTTTGGTTATTAAATATTTAAGTATTTGTTGGGATTACTTTGGGCGCGTGTGTTTGCGCATTTTGCATTATATTGCTTTACTTTGGTCTTTCTGGTTTATTAAACGCTTCCGCATATTTTAAAGTTAAACTATGATTTTGAATGGTTGTTCATATAGAGTCGTTCTGAGTAACTAATGACTGAGATCCTGGTATGTCACACGCCTCGCGGTAAAACCCTGCACGTGGATTTTGAGAGTGTGACAGATCCAACCCGATTCAATATTATATCTCTATATTTGATTACAGGGTCAAAATAATTTTAAATTTATCTAATTATTGCACATAACTTTTCAGTGTATATTATTCAAATCTTAATTTCTTCATACTAACATCCTCACACCCACTCAGTATCTTGCTCATGATTTGATCTGTACAAAGTATTCATTTTAAGTCTAAAAGAAGACAGTTTTTTTTTACTGTATATTTCGCTATGATAATAAACAAAAGTTAAGGTCAATCTCTGTCAAGTGTCAGTTTATACTTAAAAGAGTCTATTTTTACGCATGATCAGCTTTGTGTCTTCTTGTCACAAGTTAAGAGTAAAGATTGATTGAAGCTCTTAGATTTAGATAATGAGTGTAAACCTACTAATATTACTACAAATGTAGTTTTTATAAGGATGTTTTTGTTCATTTGTGACCTTATAATCAAACGTTGTTATGTTTTATTTAATATATAACACACTTAATTTTATTTTTATTTTTATGTTATTTAATAATTAAATCTTCACGCTTCCGTATAATACACAGGTAACTAAAGCTAGTACTCTAATATAAGAGTAATTTGAGATGACACGTGACAGCACCACAATCATCCTCATCAAAAATTTTCCGCCTCTCTCTCATATTAAATAATTACTTTAATTATTAATAATATTATTTAATATTTAATAAATTAAGAAAGAAATCTATTCATTAATGTTATTTCAAAATAAATAATTTTTTTATAAAATAATAAATTTTTCTAAAGCATAAAACTTTTTAAAAATATGAAATATTTAAAATTGGTATTTTAAAAAGTCATTTTAAAAACCAAAAATAATCAATTTTGGAGTTATAATAAAAAAAATTTAAAAAATGATATTTTTATATGGTTTGTTTATTATTTTGGAGTTAGAACAAACATTTATTTAAAAAAAATTTAAAAACAAAATTTTAAAAAATTGATATCATTGTTTTATTATTTATAGTCATTTCTCATATGTAATTTCAGTCATATCAAATCTTAAAATATTATTTTATAATTATTAATTTTTATTATATTAATTTTTATTTATTCAACCCGTATAATACACGGGTTTACTAAATCTAGTAAACATATATAACACTAACATTTTAGAAAGAAATATATAACGAGTTGTATTGTGGAAGCCGGTAAGGAACCTACAGATTACACTTCTATACGAGTTAAACAAAATTAACTTTACAAAAGTAGTATAGTGTGTACAACAATATGAATATATAACAATGTAAAGTAATTTTTCATTTTCTTAAACAAGCAAAACTTAAGTCTTCTTATAGTCTTTAATTAATTCTTTTTCGCAAGTCTTTAATTAAGTTTTTTCTTCAACTTTTTAAAAAAATCATTTTGATAAATAAAAAATGACTAATTATTCAATTAACAAAACTACTATTTACAAATAGTAGTTCTCAAAGGTAATTTTCATGGTAAGTTACCTCTTATCTATTTAAAACCAAGAGGATTTAAATAATTCAATATCTTATCTTATTTTTTTTTTTTGAACGGCAAGTTGGTTGTTAGTAAGTTAGTAACACAAAGTTAGTAAATACGTTCATGCCCTGATTGAACCCATGACCGCCAAGAAAAGTAAAACTTTCCACCTCCCCCTTGAACCATTAGACCAAGAGATCATTGGCTTATCTTATCTTATCTTACTATTCAAATAAAAGGATAACTTGGGAGGACAAGTGGCGGCACCACATTACTCCTCATCAAATTTTCACCGCTTCTTAGATAACCACATTAATTACTAATAATATTATTTAATTCTTCTTAAATTAATATAGTTTTTGAATAAATTAAGAAATATATCTTTTTATTAATGTTATTTTTAAAGAATCAATTTTTTATAAAATAATAAATTTTTTAAAACATCAAAATTTTGGGAGTTATAATATTTTAAAATTAGTGTTTTTAAAAAGTAAAATAATTTCTTAAAACATCAAACTTAAAATATTTTAAAATTAGTTTTCTAAAAAGTAAATTTTTTAAATAAAAAATAATTAAAATGGAGAGTTATAATAAAAAAGTGTTAAAAAAACATTTTTAGAAGGTTTGTTTTGAAACAAAATTTTCATTATATTATCATATTTTATCTTAAAATATTATTTTATAATTAATAAATATTCATTCTGTTTAATATATTATTTATCAACCCGTGTAATACACAAGTTTATTAAAGCTAGTGTAAATACATGTGATTAATAATAATAGTTTAACAATTGTTATAAAAATACTTATTAAAAATAGCAACTTAGTGTTGCATCCAAACATAAAAAAATGTCGACTAATCTTATTAATATTAAACCGGTTAAGTGAAATAACTATCAAATAATAACAATCATTTTGTTTTAACTGAAGATTACGTTGTATCTCACCTATGTTACTAGTAATACATCCACTATTATATGAGTGTATAAAAAGATATATACAGGCACATACGAGCCTTATACATACATACAAGCACAAAACGTCGCATATCGACATATACAAACCCATAGTTATATACCTATACTTAATGTTGTAAAAATCGCTAGGCACTAGTCGAGCGGTAGGTTACCAACTAGCGATTAATCAGTTTGAAACTTTTATATGTAATTTTCAAATCTTTATATATATACGCACATTTTTATATGTATTTCTACTAAAAATGTTAGATATACATATATATATATCTACATGTCTTGCCGGAATTTCGGAGTTTTTGCCGGAATTTTTAGACTTCGCCGGAAAGTGGTCGAAAACTCGCCGGAATCTGGGAAAAACGCCGATTATTGGTCGATTATTGGCCGACTAGGGCCGATTAATCCCAATTTCTGACCAATTTGACCGATTAACGATTATTGTTGCCGATTAGCAAAAATCGAAGCGGGGAGCCTCCGATTACCGATTAGTCGCCGATTAATCGACCGACTAATCCGATTTTGGCAACACTGCTTATACCTAAATTAAACAATCTTACTCAGTTATATAAGATGTGCACCGACTAACAAGGATACATTAGCCAAACCCTTCTTCTAACAAACATGCTTAAAATCTAAATCATAAGAATGCGTACATGCCATCCAATGAGACATGGGCTGAATGATAGAGCGCAGAGCCTTTTACGTCATAAGCTCGATCTCGACTCCAGGGGTTTTACTATATTTGTGGGTTTCCTTAGAATTAAATGAAACAAGATATATTCATTATGGTGTACGAGCTAACCTTCGTAATACGTTAAACAATCAACTTTAGTTCCTAACATGGGTATATAAAGGGATGAGAAGTGATGGTATCAAAAGGCAAAGGGTGTAAATCGCTAAAGTAGTGAAATCAGTGGCGGTGACATGATTTAACTGCAGAAACCATTTATACGTGAAAAGGAAATTCTGCAAGCAATCACTCATTTTAGCCTTATGTTCTTTCTCGACTGTATAAATAATACAAAGGGGGTTTAATGTCTTGTGCTCCAAGATAAATCTCCACACACAAATCTTCACAATTCTGTATGCAACACTTGTTCTGCTTCAGCCCTGGGGCGTCACAGTGGTGAAATCGGCAACTGTTATTGCGCCGATTGGATTCTCCGCTACCTCTTCAGGATGGAGGTTGATTCGTCGTCATCGTCGTCGTCTGAACTCAACACGCCTCTTCTTTCGCCCAGAGATCGTCTACTCAAGGTAGTGGTTCGCTGATTGTGTTTGAATCGTTTGTTGCCCTTGTTTTGCGGCGAATTTGGGCGTTTTTGGTGGTGGGAATTGAGGGATTTGGGAATGTGTTTAGGGGTGTAGTGGGATTGTGATGGTTCGTTTGGTGTGGGTTTGGTTTTGATTGGAATCTGGGTTGTTGTCGCAGTTTTGGGTGGAGGGGTGAGTCAAGTTTGAACGAATGCACCCTTTTGTTGACTGGTGGTGGAATTGAGGGAGTGTTGTGATCTTGTTCTTCGATTGCAGAATGTTTATTATGTTTTTGAATGTTGATGAGTAGAAAGTCTAAGCTGGATCTTTTCACCTTAAAGGTTCAATTTGGGAATATCTTTTAGTTTTCTGTAAATCAGTTATTTTTTTCAGAGCTTTTACCATATTAATGGAAAGATATCTAGTTTGCTCTTTAGGGCAAAACACTAATATTATGATTATATTTCTAAATATAAAGTTTTTAACGTATGGGAACAAAATCTTTTAGTGAAAGTGTGACTAACTAGTCTTATAGAGGGATGTCACTATGTGAGAAATTGAAAAATAGATGATTGAAGAATGCTTTAGTGAAAAATGATTGCTTTCTATGTTAGTCTTTAATGCTTTCTTTTATGAAGAACTCAAGCTTTGAATGTGGATCATGGTTCACATATTTTTTTTTTTGTATCAGAGGCTAGCCCTAATAGGTGTTCCTGATGAGAACCTTGAGCAACTGCAGTCTGGGATGATCGCATTTGCTAGAAGAAACAGTTCATGGTTGCAAGAAATATTCAATGCAATTTTACCAACTGATGATGAATTGGAGACCGCCATTGAAGCGCAGTCAGACCCCAACGTTGAAGATTTGCTACATGAAAGCATGGTCTGGTTGCAGTGGTTGATGTTTGATGGTGATCCTGATGACATGCTACAACAACTTGCGTTGATGAATGCTGGGCAACGTGGCGTTTGTGGGTCTGTTTGGGGCCACAATGACATAGCATACCGTTGTAGAACATGCGAACATGATCCCACATGTGCAATTTGCGTCCCGTGTTTCCAAAATGGTAACCATAAGGACCATGATTACGCAATTATATATACAGGTGGTGGATGCTGTGATTGTGGAGATGTGACAGCATGGAAACGTAGTGGATTTTGTTCCAAACATAAAGGAGCAGAACAAATACAACCTCTTCAAGAAGATACTGCAAAGACTTTAGGTCCTGTTTTGGATTATCTTCTTCTTCATTGGAAAGGCAAATTAAAATCTGCAGAGAGTAATCACCAAAACAAGCCTACTCTTGATGATAATGCTACAGAAACAAAAAAGGTTGCAGATGTGCTGACATCAGCGGTGGTGGGGATGCTTTTGGAATTTTGTAACTGCAGTGAAAGTTTGCTTAGTTTTGTTTCTGGAAGATTATGCTCCGAGGTCGATCTGTTGGATGTTCTTGTAAGGGCAGAGATGTTTTTAAGCATGGAAGTTGTCCGGAAGCTTCAAGAATTACTTTTGAAATTGCTAAGTGATCCTTTTTTCAAATATGAATTTGCAAAGGCTTTTCTAAAGTATTATCCCACAGTTGTAAATGAAGCTGTGAAAGAGGGTAAAGATTCTGTTTATAGAAAGTATCTACTACTGCCAACATTTTCTGTTCAAATTTTCACTGTCCCTACTTTGACCCCGCGTCTGGTTAAGGAAATGGATCTTTTAACCATGCTTTTGGAATGTTTGACCAACATATTTAGTTCTTGTTCTCGAGAGGATCATAGACTACAGGTAAAGTCGTCTTTATTTATATTGTGTGTGTTTTTTATATTTCCAATCTTTGTGTTTATTTAATGATTTCTTGTCAGGTATCCAAGTGGGGAAACTTGTATGAAACAACACACCGTGTTGTTGAAGATATTAGATTCGTCATGAGTCATTCTACAATACCAAAATACATGACATGTGAAAGGCGTGACCTATCAAGAACATGGATGAAACTGTTGGCTTTTGTGCAGGGAATTAGCCCTCAAAAAAGAGAAACCAATATTCATATAGAAGAAGAAAATGAAAACATGCATTTACCTTTTGTTTTAGGTCATTCTCTTGCAAATATTCATGCTTTATTGGTGGCTGGTGCATTTTCCACTGAAGATGAATCAGTTTCCATTTTAAATAAGCAGGATATTGATGAACAGGACACTTTAAGACATGCAAAAGTTGGGAGACTTTCACAAGAAAGCTCTGTATCTAGTGTGACTGCAAGGGGCACATCATTGGATTGTGAATTGGAAGCTGTTGAAGGGAATGCTGAAAGTATTTCAGTTTTGAATTCAATTTCTTGGTTGATGTTCGAGTGTTTACGGGCCATTGAAAATTGGTTGAAATCTGATAATACTTCAGGAGGCAATCTCACTCTAAATCTCTTAACTTCAAGAACAAGCAACGCGTCTGGTAGTAAGTTCTTTCAATTAAAGAGAACACTATCTAAGTTTAGAAAGGGAAAAACTATTTCTGCAGGTTTTGGTGCTCATCAATGTGACACCATTTCTGCAGGTTTTGGAGATCGTGTGGTGGATTATACAAATGAATTAGAGGCTTTGAGTTTAGCAGATTGGCCTGAAATTGAATATGATGTTAGTTCGCAGGAGATATCAGTACACATACCGCTGCACCGTTTGCTCTCATTAGTTTTACAAAGAGCATTTAAGAGGTGCTATGGTGAATCTGAATCGCCTGCCGTTTCATCAATTGAATGTGGTGATTTTTTTGGCCATGTGCTAGGTGGCTGCCACCCGTACGGGTTCTCTGCTTTTGTGATGGAACATCCTCTGCGTATTAGGGTTTTCTGTAGTGAAGTTCATGCTGGGATGTGGAGGAAGAACGGAGATGCTGCAATACTGTCTTATGAATGGTATCGCTCTGTTCGCTGGTAGGGAAAAAATCAATTAATTATCTGGTGGAAGGTTTTTTGTGAAACTGATTTTTTAAACTCTTTTTTTTTCCGTTTAATGCAGGTCTGAACAGGGTTTGGAACTTGATTTATTTCTTCTACAGTGTTGTGCTGCATTAGCTCCAGCAGATCTTTATATTGCTAGAATTATAAAACGATTTGGTCTATCAACTTACCTTTCTCTGGATTTGGAAACAGCTAATGAGTACGTATATTTTCTACAACTCAATATTACCTTTCTATTTGATTTGGCTGAATAATGAAACGGTAAGTAATACCATTATAGTAAGTCTGACATGGCTGTAGAAGAGAACCTTTATATATTCATTTTTGTCTTTGATATTGTTAAACTGGATGTTAGTAAGAGTTAGATTCTAAGGTTAAAAACTTAATTTATGGAAAAAAAAGGATTAGTTAATAATGCTTCAAATGTGTGTCGCGTGAAAAAATATCTGTTGTAGTTTATTAGAACTTTTTTCCTTTGAAAACACGAAAAATGAAATGGACTATAGGCCAGTCTATGAACATATTACAAAGTTTGATAGTGCTGTATCAACAACACATTTTCAATGGTGCTTCTCCGAATTGTAGTCATCAACTAGAGAATTTTCTATTGCGCAAGTAATCTTTATTGTGTTTCAAAAATAGTAAGCTTTTCTCATTTAAATTATATCCTGAAATGTGACCACAGGGTAACAATCATGATTTGGAACATTTTTATTTAATTAATTCAATTTACATGGCTTTCATGAGTTATCTTTCCAGATTCATGTGTATAATAATAGGGGAGTGAAATTTCTACTGGTGGTCCCGAATTAAATTAGTGATTTCAACCCTATGGTCATTTGTTTGTTGTTTGCAAAATGGCAAACATGTTCTCATATTATCAAGATTTGAGATATGACCATTAGGCAATGGTCAAGAAGTAAAATGTATATTAGGTTTCATTTGCTTAATGTTATACAGTAAAACATATATTAGGTTTCATTCGCTTAATGTTATACAGTCACTCTCTTCCTATATATGATTCCTATTCTATTATCATCATATTGTACTTCTCAGTGACCTTTCCCTTGGCTAAGGAAGTCTCTAAAGGAGATGATTACACTTAACATCCCTGATTCAATAGCTTATGAGTTATGATGTAATACAACTTATAGATGATAATTTCAGGTATGAAGCGGTTTTGGTGCAGGAGATGCTAAATCTTATAATACAAATAGTAAAAGAAAGGCGATTCTGTGGATTAACTACAGCTCAATGTCTTCAACGTGAGTTAATCTACAAGCTATCCACCGGAAACGCTACTCATAGTCAATTGGTCAAATCCCTTCCTCATGACCTTTCCAAACTTGACCAATTTCAGCAGATTTTGGATACAGTAGCCGAGTACTCTTTTCCATCTGGAATTAAACAGGTTATGGTTCATAAAATAATAATCTTCCCAATGTCATGAAAAACCCATTTTCCACCTTTTAACTTACTTCGAGAATATTATGTATTTTTAGGGTATGTACAAATTACGTTTAGAATACTGGAAAGAACTAGATTTGTATCATCCTCGTTGGAGTGCAAGGGACTTACAAGTCGCAGAAGAAAGACACTTGCAGTTTTGCAATGTTTCTGCATTAACCAATCAGCTTCCAAAATGGTCAAAGATTTATCCTCCACTTAATGGGTTAGCTAAAGTAGCCACATGTAAAACAGTTCTACAAATTATTCGAGCCGTTCTATTTTATGCACTTTTTACTGATAAATTGGTGGCATCGCGTGCTCCTGATGGAGTTCTTATAACAGCTTTGCACTTGCTGTCACTAGCGTTAGATATTTCTCAAGTGCAAATCCAATGTGGTGAGGTGGATAATTCTATTCCACTTTTAGCCTTTGCTGGCGAAGAAATATCTACTGGGTTGAATGATGGATATGATAATCAAAGCTTATTATCACTTCTTGTGTCACTAATGAGGATAAATCAAAAAGATAATGTGTACAATTTTGCGGAATCTGGTGGGTTTGACCTTTCTTCTTTGATCAAGAATCTTCTTCAGAAATTTGCTGAGCTGAATTCTGGATGCCTCAATAAATTACAAATATTAGCACCGGAAGTTGTTAGTCAGGTTTCTCATTCTAAGCCTAGCACTGATGCGAATAACACAGCTCCCATGTCTGATAGCGATAAACGGAAGGCAAAAGCACGTGAGAGACAAGCTGCAATAATGGTGAGTTCTTATTCATCAACATTCTTATCTGTTATTTTAAACTCAAGTTACTGTTTAAAAATTTGAATTCAACTATGTTACATGCAGAAAAAAATGAAGGCACAACAGTCAAAATTCATGGAGAACATAAATTCAACAGAAGAAAGTGGCTTAAATGATTCAAATGATGCTCAAGAAAGTATTCCTGATGTTGAAACTGATTCGGATGAACATGAGCAAGTAATCTGTTCTCTTTGTCATGATGCAAATTCCAAGTCTCCTGTGTCTTTTTTAGTTCTTCTACAGGTTGGTGATGGCATTTTTTATTCTTTCTTTTGTTTATTTTACGTTTAGTCATTTAATATTGATTTTCCAAACTGATATCATACGATCTGAATTTCTTACTGAAGAAATCCAGGGTTGTGAGTTTACTTGATAAAGGCCCTCCATCATTAGAAAAAGAAGTCCAAAGATCTGGGAAGGAGCAAGTTTTAAATAGTGATGAAGATTTGATTACCCAAACTTCAAGCAATTCAGAAACATCTGAATTGATGGAACTAGTTCAGAATGCAATTAATGAATTTGCTTCTACCGGTCAGCCACAAGAGGTCGATGTGTTTTTGGAATTTGTTAAAATCCGCTTTCCATCTTTAAAGAACATGTGTTTTCCTCAAACTTCACATGATAATCATAATAGTAGTCAACTAACCACATCTTCGGGTGATGCATTTGAAGAAAATATGTACACACAGATTCTTCAGGTTATGGAAAATGATATGACAAATGCTGAAGATTCTCCAGCCGCTGGATGTGGTTCAAGTTCAGACAATAGTTCAAATGAATCTCTTTTGCTTGGAAAGTACATCGCATCTTTATCTGATGAATTATTAAATAATCCATCACCCTCGGTTGGTGGGTCCCGAAGTAAGGCACAACCAAGTTCAGGGACTTCATGTCAGACATTTGATGGTTTTAGACCGTCAGACTGCGATGGAATTTATGTTTCTTCATGTGGACATGCTGTGCATCAAGATTGCCTGGATCGTTATCTACAGTCACTGAAGGAAGGTAGAACCTTTTTAGGATTATTTTATTTAGTATTATATAAGAACTTCAATGTAAAATGTTATTGTTTGTAGATATACAAGAAGAATGGATTTTGAAGGAGGTCATATCGTGGATCCAGATCAGGTGTGTTTGTTTGTTATTTTAATTATTTATGCCAATATTTCTTATTTTTTCAATCTTTGTTGTTTAGGGGGAGTTTCTATGTCCTGTTTGCCGGGGACTTGCAAATTCTGTGTTACCTGATTTACCTAGAGAAGTAACAAAGTATAGCTGGCAACCAAAAAGCCGATTTCTGTACTCTTCAGCCGCTAATGATGCTTTTCTCTTTAAACAATCACTCTCTCTTTTGCAAGCTGCAGCTGATGTTTCTAGAAGGAATGAATTCCTTAAATCATTTCCAGTGCAACACAAACGAGGAATGGTCCCCAATCTTGAATCTGTAATTCGTTTGTTACGTGAAATGTATTTCCCAAGAGACGATAAAATTTCGGGATCAAACCGGTTAAGTGACTCCATGATCTTGTGGGACACTCTCAAATATTCACTCATATCTACAGAAATTGCTGCTAGATCTGAAAAAGCTTCCTCTGCTACCAATTTTAGTGTTAGTGCGTTATATGAGGAATTAAAGTCTTCCAGTGGGTTTATTTTGTCATTATTGCTTAAAATTGTTCACAATACCCGAGTTCAAAATTCACTTGATGTCCTTTTAAGATTAAGGTGTATTCAACAATTTGCAAAATCCATATGTTGTGCTGATTCTCCAAATGAACCATCCAGTGACACCTGTAGACTTGGAGGTAAATTTTTACTGATTTATTAAATTTAGTGAGATGCGTTGTATATTTATAAAATTAATCATGTCAAATTTGTCTTTTCAGAAAACATGATGAGTATGTTGGAAAATGCTGACATAGGCATACAATTCCCAGATATTCAGTTTTGGGCAACGGCATCATACCCTGTACTCGCATCTGATGCTTTTTCGACTTTAATGTGGATCCTATTTTGTCTTCCAGTCCCTTTTATGTCATCTGAGAAAGCATTTTTTCTCTTGTTCATATGTGTTATGTTGTCTCTATAACTCAGGTTGATTCAATAACTTATGTTATTTTATTAATTTTGTCTATATCTTGCTAAGATTTTGTTTCTTGTTTCATTTCTCTCTTACAGGCTGCGATAATATGTTTTGGAAGAAATGAATTTATGAATGTTTTGAGTCACCATGATTCTCTTATTACTGATATTTTTAAATTTGTGGGTGAACATGGATTCTTAAGCCAATATTTTGTTTCCAACTATATGGATAATTCTCGCGATATTGACGAGACAATTCGTAGCCTGAGCTTTCCATTTCTTCGAAGATGTGCAGTATTGTGGAAATTAATGACCTCTTCGACTTCGTCACCATTTAGTGGGGCCCTTAGATCACAATCGTTTGAAGATAGAATGGATTATGCTTATGACACTCCTGAAGGATCTATTGAAATTGATGGGTTGGAGAAGATGTTTAAGATTCCCAAGTTGGAATACATAGTTAATGATGAGGTGTCACGATCTGTGGTTAAAAAGTGGTTGCAACACATTGCTAAGGAATTTAGAGCCAGTAATCCTTCAGGGGTTTTGCACTTAACCCCTGTAGTCCCATTTAAGTTAATGGTTTTGCCATACCTGTACCAAGATCTCTTGCAAAGGTTCTTATAATTTTTACAAAAGAACTTTTCTTTTTCTGCTTCCACTTTGATTTTAATCTTTATTTGATTTACCTGTGATTTTGTACATTTTAGGTACATAAAAAAGAAGTGTGTTGACTGTGGAGCTGTTCAAGAAGAACCTGCATTATGCTTGTTGTGTGGTAAATTGTGCTCGCCAAGCTGGAAGACGTGCTGCAGGTTTATTTTTTGTGATTATTAAGAATATACCTAAGTTTCCATTTCTGAATATGAACTTAATTTGACATTTGTTGATCCTATTTAGGAATAACAAGTGTCACACTCATGCGATGTCTTGTGGTGCTGGTACTGGTGTATTTCTGTTGATTAGGGTAAGTATTTGCATATTTTTTCTTCCGACACATTGTTTTCCGCATGAGAAATTGTGTATTTGTTCGTCAATGTTTATCAATTGAAACAGTGTAATTTGCACCTATAACATAAACAGTGAAGTGCAAGCATAAAGCGGCCCATGCAAATAGGTCCAAGTTTAAACATTGAATTCTGATATCAGATGTTGTAACCTATTTTGTGTAGAAAACTACAATACTACTGCAAAGATCTGCACGCCAGGCACGTTGGCCATCTCCTTACCTGGACGCATTTGGTGAAGAGGTAACACACAGTTCCACTCTTTATGTTTTAAATATGTTTTGTGCTTGCTTTATATTGTTTCTGTAAATGGACATCGTTTATGGTTATCTATTATTTATTCATTATCATTATATATACTTGCAGGACATTGAAATGAATAGAGGAAAGCCATTATATTTGAATGAGGAACGCTATGCAGCTTTAAGTCATATGGTATCATGAGTTTCTCTTCCTACATATATCATTTTTGTTAACATATAGCAATAAACTACTTTATTATGTTCTTGTCTAATAATTTTTAATAGATAAATTTTTTATGTTCCCTCCCGGCTTTTAACAAACATGTCATTGGTATTTTATTTTTCCAGGTGGCATCTCATGGACTTGATCGGAGTTCAAAAGTGCTGCATCAAACATCAATTGGTGCTTTCCTAATGCTTTAGATTGGATTCATTGTAGTTGAGTTCTACTCAAGGTCTGTTTCCTCCTTGTAGCTTCATATTTTATTTTCATATTTTTCTTCTTATATGAAGTATATGATTACTACTTACTAGAAACAGTTTCTATATTTAATATTGGAAACTTCAAACTGCTTTGCATGTGGAGATGCTTTCATAGTATTAGCTTTTGCTATCTTGCCTCTAGGAATTTTCTGTGGTTTTCAGTGTTGAAAGAAGTTCTATTAAAATTAGAGCCTCAAATGGGTGAAAAGCATGACTATTGGCTAATCAACACAAGGCAAATTCATTAAGTTATTACAGAATAAGGTCATTGCAACAGTTTAGTTGCATAGTTTTAGTAGAATTACTTAGATTAAACACTAAAATATTCCAGGGGCTTAAGAAAATATCTTGGCTCTCTATTTACATCAGCGATCTTACTATTTTCTTGATAGGAACTGCACAAATTTACTTTATTTTTAGTTTTTATAGATCTTTACTGTAGTAGGTCTAACAATTGGAACTGAATGCTGTTAATGAGTGTTGGTGAAATCAGACTATAGCATATTTGATACTGGGTGCATCGTTACTTACCAACTCTATCCATACTTCTCATTTGTGATGTACTGATGTATGGTGACAACTAAATTTATATTCAACCAGAGATTTATATCAATAAAGACTTACACTTGAAATGCTTAGGCGTCATAGCAAATTTTCCATTTTGACCCATAGGCTACTATGCTACTTAGTTTGCTATTGAGCTAATTGTAAAAATTTGGAAGGAGAGAGGGGCCCGAGGGTGGGTGGGGTGGGAGGTTGCTGCTTCCTTTTGAATTTATTTGAAACCTTTATTTAAATTTTCTTCTTTTATCTTTTATTATTTATAAATCCAAATTTAAATGACAAATACATGTTTTCTTTTTCAAAAATGGAGTATTCACATTTCTTGATTCCTTCAACTTTGTTTAGAACCTGGATTTTTTTCTGGAATAAAAAAGAAAACGTGTTCCCAAGAAAAGAACAGTTCTCTTGAAGCTTTTGTGGACCTACTCTCCAAGACCTTCAGTTCAAAGTGAAAAAAGGAACTTTGTTGTTGCCAGTTTAAAGTATTTGTTTTGGGCAGAAATCTGAGATTCAGGTTTTTGTTTTTCTTCAAGGTCCCCGTTTTGGTTTATTTTATTTACGTTGTTTTTTAAACACTTTTTGTTCAGTTTATGTTTTTGATACTTTCGCCTGGTGGTGATGGTGATTTATGGTGCGCTACTTACTATATGGCAGTCGTTAGTAAGTGTTGGCGGCGACAGTGACTGGTCAAAAGGTGGCAATAGATTTGTGGTGGTTGCTTTGGTCGGTAAGTGGCAAACCTAACATTCTGTTTAAACTCCTCATCTTCAATGGGTTATGGCGTGGGTGACTTTGAACTACTCGTGTTGGTGACCCGCTTGGACCTGTTCTTAGTTTACAAAGACATCTAGAATCATCTATTTGACCCATTGGTTTATGTTTTTCCCAGGCCAATCGCCCAATCCATGAAGTAAATACTTTGACCCAGTCTAAACCGTTTCTAGGTTGAGTTGCCGGTGATAGTTAAAATGATTGTGAAGAATACCCAATTATTTAGGTTTCATTTCTCTGTGCATAGAATTACTTTCAGTTCTCCAAGGGCTAAAATATATTTCTTAGATTCAGTACCATTTTGCATGATCTATTGGTCCTGTATGTCGATCCCCAAATAAACCGACAAAGCATTTATGTTGATTGAAACCGACCCACTTGTGATTAACATGGGTTGAGATGGCCAGTACTACTGTCGATATTTGAATCATGAAAACATCTTAATGCATATCCAAAGATAAGTTTCTGCTTAGATTCATATTCTTCAAAATTGCGACTTGATATTTAATCAGTTTTACTATTTTTTTTGGCAGATGGGGGATTCGATACAGGGATTTTTATCATATGCAAGAGCGAGCAGCATGCTTTCTATCGACAACTTGTTTGTACAGTTATTGTAAATACCTATGAAATACCAATCGTTGCGTTCGACTATCATATGAAACCGATATATATATAGTGACCACCAGGACCTATTGTGGTGTAAGCATTTGCAAATCTTTGATGTTTTCTCTCTATCAGATTTGATCATCTGTTTAAAATAGCAGATTGCAATTTTGCAATGTTACATAGTGACGTTGAAATCAATGGTTTTGCTTGCAGAGTGTATTAATGTTCTATTCATTATTTTATTTGAATGGATTATGTAAAATTGGAGCGTATTTGTGCGTAAAGTAATCAAAAATAGCTATGCAAAACATTTAATCTTCTCCATTCCCGGGTTGGGTTAGGGGAACATCCGAGCGATTTCCTTCATGGATCCAAACGCGCTCACAAGGCACACATTTAATCTTCTTGTTCTCCACTAGATCGGAATCGAAAGTGTCACAAGTTCTTGGGAGAGTATTGTGTAATGAACAACCGAACCCTTGAGAGGAGTTCATTGTCCTTTTTCTGCCTTCACATTCGATTGCCGACGCCTTTCCCCTGTTTTCAGTTCATCTCATGCGAGGATCGATCTTTATGAGTAAAATGCTAAAATTAAAAGTGGTTCCTTATTATTCAATTTTGTTATTTGTAATACAAGCATCTTATTCATTTAGAATTTATTTGAATGCGAATGCATCATTGGCAAAATTGTTAGGAAGTATAGTGTATTCAGAGGTGGAACACCGGTTCTTATATATTTGACGGTTCTCATTTAAATTTTAATCCATTACTATAGTCTTTATTTCTGTCCCCACCGACATACCGACCAGTAATACATAACCACTAGCATCCGCGACAAGAGCAATTCAAAGAACGTCGTCACATTAATTCTTCACTCTATATATTTTCTTATTCTTTTCTTTTTATACAACACATGTTTTTTTTTTCTTTCATAATTAATTATAGGGCGTGTTTATATTTTGGCATCAATAAAATATGTGAACATGTGTACGGAAGTTTCTTTTTGACTTGGATTTATCGTGTGTTTATATTATATAATTGTTACACGCACATGTTATGCATGTTAGTTGTGGCTTGTATCATTTTCCTTTTGGATTTTACTATACAAGACTAGTTTTGCATTTTATGCATTTTTCCATATTAATTTGAATAGATTGTGTTATTAAAGAAATGTTATTTGTATAGTTTAATTCACATGCGCATGAGGATATAATATATACTTGTGTTTAAATTTATTGGCGAAAATAAAATATTTTACTTTATATGGATAATAACACATACATGTGTTTAATACAAACAAATTGTGGAAACACAATAACCATTTATACGAGTGTGCATATATACAATGTGAGAGAAAAAAAGAGTAGATTATACGGCTGCATAACTGTCTTATTTAATTGATAAGATACGTTCACTATGAAACCAACTTTAAATAGAAAGCGTGAGAAGCACATAAATATTTATACATTACAAGCAATTTGAACAATTTATCACATCAATATCAATAGATAAGACTAAGGTCATGACAATATCATAATTAATCAATGAGATTAAGTATGAGTAAATAGGGTAAAACATGAATGCGGAATTATTTTTTTAAATTAGATAATAAAAGTTAAAATTTTATTATCTTAAATTTAGGTATCTCTACTATTATATAATATAAAACCCATGGGTAGATTGGTAATTTCTAATTTTTGTAAGACACCTAGAACAACTATTTAAACATATAGTACAAGTGTTTTATGCAAGTGTTCCTAAATTGTCCTCATTTAATAAATTTATTTTAATTAATACATGAGTTAATGCATATGATTAAATTCACTATATTAAGTATTACTTATTTATAATAATTTAAATTAACATAATATTTATATTTTTTGTTTATATTTTTACTATTTAAATTAAGTATTATATTATTAACTAAATACTATTTATCAAATATTTACATAGTTATAATAATAATAATAACAATAATAATAATAATAATAATAATAATATAATCAGTATTTAAGACTGTTTCGAAAAGAAACTCAGTAGCACCTACGCATCACGCGAGCCAGTTCATTATACATAACATATAGAAAGCAATAATATATATCTATATTATTTATAAAACATTTTAGGATATCAAAATAATAATTTTATTTTCACCTTAAGACACCGATAGGGTTAGTATGGTAATATTATGGTGGATTTTAATTTAATTTTTTTAATCCCTATGAATTCATTGATTTAATAATTATAACAATAATGATAATAATAGTAATAGTATTTAAAGTAATTATAATAGTTATTTATAAAATAAAAATAATTTTAGTTATAAGTAATAATGTGTAATGATATACAAGTTATCAAACTAAAAATATACAAGCTCTAAAAACTACTTCAAGGTTCTGAATCTTGTATCGTTTTTCATTTATAAGCATAAAAATATGATGGTTTATAAAATCTAAATTTGTCGTTATGATGTGCTAATTTATATCAACGTCTCGACATGATTTTTTTTCCAAAACAGATTTGTCAATATAATTTTTATTCATATCTACGGATTGAATACTATTGTACAAATAATCGAAATCAAATGTTATAAATTTTAACAACACGCGGCAAAGCGCGGGCTCACACTCTAGTATAATTTATGTACTTTAAGAACAAACAAAAATAAATGTTTTAAAAAATGTTTGATACAATGTTACAAATAATACGTCTAACTCGATCAATTACAACATGTCTAATAATTACATCAAAGGGAGGTACAGGTACCCCTTCCCCACAAGAAGTTTGCATCTAACATAATATTTTGTCCAAATAACGTGTGTTACCGCTAGAAACTTATGTATATAAATGAATGCAAATACATCTTGCTCGTAAAATCACGCATGGACACATGTTGCCTCTTGATCCTTTCGTATGTTTTTTTATATACCATTTTAAGAATAACCTCACCTTTGTATATAAACAAAATAAAACACAATCTAAGTATGTTTTTGTGGGTATAGTTTATATACATGGAAAGCTTTAAAAAAAATCTTTTTATTATAATAAAATGGTAACTAGGTATGTCATATGGCAACACCACATTCATTTTTAATAAAAAATTTTCCGCTTCTCTCTCCTATTAAATAACTTCATTAATTACTAATTATATTATTTATTTATTTTTGGTTAAAAAGTTTTAATGTTTATTTCTAGACAAACAAATTTTTATAAAAAGAAAATTTTCTAAAACATCATACTTGTTTTAAAACACGAATATTTTAAAAATGACATTGTTTTAAAAATGTTTTGTTTTGGAACAAAATATTTAATTTATCTTTTAGGAAAAACAAAAAAAGTTTAAAAATAAAAATTTAAAAGTTGATATAATTATTTTATTACTTATAGTCTTTACTCATACATAATTTAAATCACATATTAATTTATAATTAATTAAATTTTATTCTATTTAATATTTTATTTATTCAACCCGTGTAAACACACGAGTACACTAAAGCTAGTAAAACAATATAAGCCAAGAGTAGCTTAATAGTTATGAGAGCAAATTAATAAGGTTTATCTTGACATTTAAAATATTAACTTACTTCCCTTTTTCTACATGATGTAGTTTTATATAGAATATGCCACTAAACATTATAAATAGTTGGTCAGTTCTAAATTAAACTACATCATTTTGACAAGGTCATTACATTGATTTGATATTTTGCTCAAAGAATGTTATCTTCTACAAATAAAAATTTGTTAGACCCCAAAAGATTGAAGAAACAATTTTGTGTTCTTGATTTAAATGAATCTGTAAGACCTTACTTATATTCATTTTTCATATGCAACTTTTATTTCAAGTCCACTATTACTTACAATATGTTAATTAATGTTTAAGTAACCATGATGCTATTTTGTGGTTTTAGCCACCAATGATATCATATGAGAATGAACATACTTTGAGTGATAATGTGATTCCACAAATCTCTGCAAATTGTTCAGATGGACTAAAAGCAAGTGTCAACATGGTTGAGGTATCTTAATTACTATTAATTAGATCTTACTACATCATTCATCCATTATATTTTCAAAAACATTCATAGCCATGTTACATATTATAATTCAAATTCAGTCTTTATAAAATGTTTATCATTTAGATCCGTCATGATGCATGTAATAAATTACGTAATATATGCATGTTTGTTATTTATTAGTTATATTTTGACGTTAGATCATCAGTAATAATAATTTTAATTTTTTGCGCACGAAAACTTGAAGACGGTCCTAGTTAATGCGTAGCGTTGCACTTGAACCATGTCCATGTGTGGTATAAAAAAGCTATATGTTGTCATTTTTAAGGGTTGTAAAAACATGATGCACGGGTAAAGTGCATATATATTTGGCATAATAATGTCACACCCTTTGCAACTTTATTATTCCAAAAGAGACATCATTTTGGGTATTATGCATTTACAACTCTCTATTTATTGATCTATTTATGCATGTTTGTATGTGTAGATACATGCAAACACACAAAAGTGTGTGTTCATATAACATCTCTCCTTAATTGCTACACATACATTGATATGTGTGTGTTTATTTATTTATTTTAATGGTTATTTGGTTATAATTGATAAACAAGGAAGCATTAGCAACCATCCCATTATCATTCAAGAGGCAAGAGACTTCATGCAGTATCTTGGTTATACAGAAGGTATTCGGGCATAATATATTTATTCTACACAAAAGAACATATATATAACGTAAAAGTGCATTTTCATTTTAGGAAAAAAATATTCGTAGTTAATAAAAATGAAATGAAACAAAACACACGATAGTATTAAATTAATAATTGTTGTTATACAAGTCTCCTGTCTCTTTTAATCTAGTGTACAAATTAAACACCTGATGTATATATACTTCCCCTTGTGACAATAGGGGATACTGACATTAATCCAACATCAAGGAAACAAAGAACATGATCGACGTCCAAAAGGAACACATAAACGAGGCCTAAGAACATCATGGACCGTCCATTACGTCGATGGGCACTTTGAGCTTCCAAGCGAATGTGTCAACTATATTCTTGTACGGGATAAGGTAGCTTTAAAAGTTTCTTCCACTTAATTAATGTTCTCTTATTTTGCTCCAAAAAAGTAAATAAAGTTATTATAAAATTTTAATATATACAACTAACCTTTATTTATAAGTTTTTCAGTCAAAATAACAATTTTCATTTTTGGTGTTTATAAGTTATTATAAAGATTTAATCTTTTTCATACTTATTCCTAACTTAAATTTGATTTTGTATCTTGAACTTTCACAAAAATAACAATTTTGATTTAAAAGTTTTTCAAACATAAATTTCGGTTCAAAAGTTTAATCGCTTGTTTTAATTTTAGTCCAGAACTTTTATTATTTTGAGGTAAATCAGACTGAAATTAAATCAAATGATTAAACTTTTGCACTGAAATCAAAAGCATAGATAATACTTTTGAAGGTAATTTGATATTTTTAATATAATTCTTTTGGTGTTAAAGCCATGTATTTTATATAGTATCGTCAAAGGCTATCAAGATTCGTTGGTAAAAGACTCCCAAACCTCGATACTCGACGCTGTCATTTATCCGTGTATAATCGACTAGCGGGTTGGAGAGTTGAGACCAGAAAAAGGCCCGACAAAACTCATGACAAGGTTCGGTCTTCAAACTAAATGTTTAGTGATTCTTAATTTGGGCCCTCATTCGATTAGGGAAAAAAGAAGTACCCGCTTCGTTATTTACAAAGAACATAGCTAACATATATATATACATACAATCTTGCATTCAATACAAAACTAATTTTTATTATTTTGCATATTAGCTATATGAACAGTATTGCATTGATGGATGCATACGATTAACAGGAGCTATTTGAATGTAGTTTTACCATCACGGATCATCTGGAAGAATGTTTCGATCGTTGGTCGAGGTGGACAAGTTCATCAAATACGATATGTACCAGCCTAAACCGCGTAGAATCAACAACAAATGCACCAAAAGCACCAGCATCACGAGTTTGTAATACATTTTTAGCGTTAATATGTTACTGAAATCTAGACGAAAACATTGTGTTGATGTGAATTATATCGTGGAACTACCGGTAACATGAATTGTTTAGTACCGAAAGAAATCAAGAATTAGTATTTGATTGGTGATTAGCAGCTTTTTAGTATTAATTTAGAACTTTTTAAATTTACTATTAATGTACTTTTCTAGTTTGTTTCAAATGAGACATGCTAATTTTTGTGTCTTAGATATGAGTGTAAACAAGTCAAGTTATTTATTAATTATTTGAGATCAACTCATTAAAAAACTCAAACCAAACCTAGCTTAATAAGTTAAACTAGTTTTTTCCCCGCATTACACGGTAGGAGTTTATTCATTTTTTTCACATGCAACGCAATTACTTTGATCGTTATAGGACCGGCTCGTCGAAAACCATAAAAAACAAAGTCTTATGTTGAAACTCTAAAATGGTAAACTTTAATGACCAGACTCGAAATACACATGGTGGGAGGCCAGTTGTTTTTCCCACACGCAACACCATGTTAATTTGACCGTTATCGTTCTGGCCAGTCAGAAACCATAAAAGCAAAACTTGATGGTAAAACTCAAAAATACTAAGATTTGTGGCCAAAGCCGAGAAATAAAACTTCACTATAAATAGTTTGGTGACCAAACTTCAATATCCCAAACTTTAGTGGTCTTTGGTGGCCAAACTGTAAATTGCTAAAACGTGTGGACAAACTCTATGTGCTTTATGGCCAAAGACTAAGGTGCTGTTTGTTTTTTCTATAAAGCTTTTCTTGAGCTCTTATGTCTGCGCCGCACAGACCACGCGCAGACATTTCCTTCTACAGACTGTTTGATTTTTTGAAGATGTTTCATCAAAAAACGTCTGCGCGGAGTCTTCTTAGTGCAGATGTGCATCATTCACTTCTTGCCACTTCTAACCTCTTCTCTCTTCTCATTCACTTCTACCCTACCCAATACTTCTACCCTCTTCTACCCTCCTCCTTCCCCCTCATCTTGGCAGTTCCTCCGCCGGCCACCGCACCCACCGCCTGCCCCGCAACCACCTCCGGCCACCGCGAGCCCTAGCAACCTTCTTCACCTGTGGTCACCACCATTGTCGCCATCGTCTCCTTCGTTGTGATTCTTTTCTTCTCATCATCATCATCATCATCTTCTGAATCTTTATATCAAACACATGACGATAGTCTCTCCTCCTCCTTCGGATTCCATTTCAGTGGACCCGTAGACCTCTTCTTTCGAATCGACTAACTCCGTCCAACACCCAACCTCCTCCACCTCTCTTTCAACCAAGATTCGGGCTGTTTCGCCATCAGAACCGACCGTGGCTTCCGCATCTACAACTGCCACCCCTTTTGAGAGATCTTCAGCCGGGACTTCGACACCGGAGGCGGTATCGCTGTTGTCCAAAAGCTCTTCCGCTGCAACGTCCTCGCTCTAGTCGACGGTGAACCTGACCCACACTACCCCCTGAACAAAGTCATGATTTGGGACGACCATCAGAGCCGATGCATCGACGAGCTCTCCTTCCGATCGGAGGTTAAGTCGGTGCCCAGGGTTGCACAAAGGCCAGATTAGGGTCGAACATTACGCTTCCAAGCAGACCAATTTCATAAGTTTTATGATGATTTTAAGGAGGATGATTCGTTTAAAATGATCGCTTAATAGTATTGATCTGATCTAATTATGCCAGTGTAGATTAGGATTAGTATCAACATGCTTGATTACAGACTATTTTTGCAGTCTCCAGATGTTAAAAACACAAACAATCTTCTTCTTGCAGACTGTAGATGTTTGATCCACATCTTTTCCTGCAGATGTGGTCCGCAGACTGCAGACATTTTGCTGCAGAAAAACAAACAGCACCTAAAAGATGTTGAGTTTTAAAATCTCAATTTACTAAAAATGTTTGTGGCCAAAAGTAAAAGATAACAATATTCCTGTAGCAATTTAGTTCATTTTTTAATATATAAATATAATATGTTATAGCTCAAGTTTTACATACTTAACTTAAGTAGGCGTACAAGACTAAACAAGCCCGCAACAACATCAATCACATGCTCCTATTCACTTATGTTACTTGAAGCCTACCCCCCCCCCCCCCCCTCTCACAAAAAAAAAAAAAAGAAAAGAAAAAACAAACACAGGGTGTTTTTTGGCAATCTTAAGTCACCTGTTACCCACCCTTCAACATGTGGTCTTTAGCATAGACAAGCCATCCTAGTTCGTGTATGCTCCTGCTGATAATGAATATTATGCTAACTTCGGGGCTCAATGTGGCTTACTTCTCCACCACAATTCATCATTACAACTCTATGACTTCATTGATGCTTACTAGGTTGGTGACAATATAACTATCTTGGTACCACTGGCTATGCATTATATCTTGCTATTAATCCTAGCCCCTAGGGGTTAATTGTTAAGGAACCCTTGCTCTCTTTTCAACGTTTGGGTCGTAGGCTCCACAACAACCGAAGTATAATGGCTCATATCCTTATTATTTAACTTGGCTATAGATCCATCGGCACACTTGTATACCGTGACAATTTGAGTGCTAAACACTACTTTGTCAATCTAGTGTTTCGTTATTACATGAAACATTTTGTTTTGGATTTTCATTATGAAGTCGGTGAAATAGGCCACGATCGTCTCGTACACACTCATATTACCGGAGAAGACTGGCTTGTTGATGCTCTTACAAAGCCACTTCTTCATCTCCTGTTCAATCCACTCATATTCAAGATTGGACTTCTCTCACAAACTTCCATCTTCCATGTTACATATTAAGAAAATCAATAAAATTTATTTCCTAAGTGGCTGGTGGTGGTTGTTGTGGTGGGTGGGTGGGTGTTGTTGGTGACTAAGGATAGAAGAAGGATTGAAATGAAAAAAAAAAAAGAAATGTTAGTAGATGGAATAAATTTAAGGGAATTGAATCAATTATGTTTTTTTTTTGAAAGGCGAAATTATGTTCAATAGAAAAAGCAAGCTAGCAAGGAGCTAAGCAAGCACAAGCTTACATGAAAAGATAAACAAATATGATTGACTATCCACCGGTTACATTGAAATCACACCAGTTTCGCCACTCCATAGACTTCATGTTGCCCCTGTTCTTGATCCATAGAAATCCAATAGCCTTAATCTCATCCATGATGTTTCTGATAGAAAGTCTCTGGTCTTCGAAAGCTACTTTGTTCCTCGCCTTCCAAATTGCCCAACATGTTGTGAGGATCACCGAATGAATTAGCTTCTTGTTGAAATCTGACCCCAAATAGTGTTTGTGTAAAGCAAGCAAATCCTTTACACTGAAAGCATAAATTGGGGGGATTTTGCACCAAACCGAAACCATTTGCCACAACAATGTAGCCACATAACAACAAGTAAGGACATGATCAAGAGATTCCTCAGATTTATTACATAAAGGACAAAGAGGAGAACTAGCTATAATGTTTTGATTTTTTAGAGCCAATTTTGTAGGAAGCCTGTCAAGGGAAGCTCTCCAACCGAATATATTGACTTTAAGCGGGATCCATTTATTCCAATCAAAAGTTGATTCTGTGTAGGTGTATCTTTTCGATGTCATTAGGCTCCTCATAGATCTGACTGAGAATATACCATCACTACTTTCAGTCCATATCCACCTGTCTTGTTCATCCGAGAGTTTACCATTGGATAATAATTGAGTGTATCGAATTAATTCATCAAGTTCAAAAGGAAAGAGGGGTTGCCTTTTCCAATTCCAATTAAGGATAACTCTATTATGTAGTTGCAAGCATCTATCTGAGACAAGACAATCCTTTGAGGATTCAAGTTTGAATAAAGTAGGGAAGGATTTCATTAGAGAACCTTCCCCGACCTATGCATCAGACCAAAATCGAACTTTGGACCCGTTCCCTACCTTGGCTTTAATTAGACAAGTAGGGCATGAATAATCAGTTGGTAATAGACAATGTAGCCTTGCAATAGTCCGCCATGGTCTGGGGTAGCGGTCGTTGCATGGAATAGAAGTCCAACTACGAGGGCCAGCATGTAAAGCCTTTATCACTTTTCTCCACAAACGACCCTCTTCATTCTTATAACACCACCACCTTTTAATTAGAAGACTGTAATTGAAGTCTTCCAAGGCCCCTTTGTCCCAACCTACCCAGTGAATTTTCTTTTTTTCAACTTTTTCTCCCCAAAAAAATCTTTTTCTCAAGCGTTCGATTTTTTCAATGACTTTCTTGGGGGCTTTATATAAAGAGAAATAATAACTAGGGAGTGCATCCAAAACTAATTTTAATAGAATAACTCTTCCACCAATAGAAAGGGTGTCAACTTTCCAAGAGCTAAGCCTGGACTCAATCACGTCAATTATGGGAGTCCAGTTTTTTACCAAATTCATATTATTCCCAACCTCCAATCCCAAATATTTAAATGGAACATTACCTGAAGAAACATTGATTTTTGTTGCCATCCTGTTTAGCTCCACCTCATCAATTCCCATGGCATACATAGTAGATTTTGAAAGGTTGATACGAGGCCAGAAACAAGGAAAAATGACCTTATAATTCTTGTAATGTTCAAAGGGCCCCCATTTGGGAGTTGAATACCGTTAAATATTTCAGATTCAGAGACGCTTTTCATGAAACTTGAAAAAGCCTCCATTGCAATGATGAAAATGAATAGAGAAGGCGGATCTCCTTGATGAACACCACGACTACATTGAAACTCATACGTGTGGGACCCGTTCACAAGCACAGAAGCTCTAGACGAGTTCAAGATGCCCTTAATCCAACCCCTCCATTTTTCATGAAAATTCATTTGTTGAAGGACAGAATCTATGAAGTGCCAATTTAGAGTGTCGTATGCTTTCTTAAAATCAATTTTAAACAAAACAGATTTACACTTTTGCTTTTTGGTCCAGGAAATAATTTCATTAATAATCATAGGACCGTCTAAAATATTACGGTTTTCAATAAATGCCGATTGCTCGTCTGAGATCACTGAAGCAATAACCTTTTTGAGTCTATTTGCCAGTGTTTTTGATATTATCTTGCTTAGACACCCGATGAGAGTAATTGGTCTATAATCATTAAAAGAAATCGGGTCGATTACCTTTGGAACGAGAGTGATGAAAGAGGACCCACAACCCTTAGAAATGGCCTCAGCTTCATGAAAGTAATTTAATGCTCTCCCAAAATCATCTTCTAAAATGTTCCAAAAGTGCTTAATGAACCTGAAGTTGAACCCAACAGGTCCTGGAGCACGATCGCTCCCATAATCCCACACGGCATCTTTAATTTCTTTGCTTGAAAACGGATCAATAAGGACATCTCTTTGATAATCGTCTAAACATTTTAGATGATGACAAATAAAAGTGGGTCTACATGTATTTGTCTCTCGAAACTTGGCCGAAAAGAAACTATAAACCTCAGCTTTAATCTTTTTTGGATCAGTGCACCATTTTCCATTGATTTCCATCCCATGAATTCTATTTTTTCGTATTCTGTAGTTTATTAGGCCATGGAAATAGGCTGAATTTTCGTCACCCTCCGATGCCCATCTGATTCTAGATTTTTATTTTAGATCACTTATTCGTTGATGCTCCATATCATCAAGTAATCTCTTGCAATCCAGATTCATTGCAAATTCCTCTTCGTTAAGGTCCCCGGATTCAAATAGCACATCAAAGAAATTAATTTGGTTGAAAGAATTTTCCTTATCCAAGTAACTGGCCATTGCCTCCTTTGCCCACCATGTTTTTATCGCCTCCTTGATTGCTTTTGATTTTTGAGCTAAGTATTTATCCGGGGGCCCGACGTATGAGAAGGAGGAGTTTGCTTCAAGAACCACTTCCTCAAAACCTTGGCGAGTCAGCCATGAATTAAATACCTTAAAGGGAATGGGGCCAAATATTTGAACAGACAAGATCAGCATTAATGGACAATGATCGGAAAATAACCGCGGAAGGGCAGTGAGCCCTACATCTGGCCAAAGATTCCAGAACTTTGAACATACAAGAAAGCGGTCGATTTTACTCAATTTGTTGCCACCCCCGGATCTACAAGTGTATTTCCTTCCATTCATATTGTATTCGGTGAGGCCGGCTTCATAAATAAATTCATTAAAGTGCCTAGCATTGGAGGAATTGAACTCAGTGTTTAATCTTTCCTCAGGGAACCTTACTTCATTAAAATCCCTAGAGCCCAGTTGATGTGTCTTTTAGATTCTTTAAAGAATTCTATAGAGAAAATTTAAATGAAGCATCTTGGGGGGCATAAATATTAATAACATGCAGAGGTTCTTCGACACCTTTGATGAAACCTTTGATAATCATGAAGTTTTGATTTTTTGTGCAAGAAAATTGCCGAAAAATTTGTGGATCCCAAATGAATATCATCCCACCAGATCGTCCATTTGCGTTTACCACCTGGAAGTCACAATCCATGTTTCCCCAAAGTTTTTTGATTGGGATCTTAGAACCATCTCGCATCATTGTTTCTTGAATGCATATAAAATTAATTCCGTGCTCCTTTTTTAGGTTTCTAATCCAATCTATCTTTTTTCCATCGCCAACTCCTCTGATATTAATAGTTAGAAAATTCATGATAGAACACTTGGAACCCCTTCCCCTAAGATTATGGCACGAACCTGATCTAGGAATCCATCCATGCTGATGCCCATGCCTTCTGCGACCACTATAGTCTCATCTGCCTCTTCTTGCCCCTCTGTAAGCTTGTTTCTTTTTTCTAAATTTGCTTCATTCGTCTCAGTCGGGTCCTCAGTTGCTTGCGTTCTTGTGTCAATCGCCCTAATGAAGTCAGCAAAGGTGTTGTTGATGTTTTTATCTAGTGGGATATTTTGGTTAGAAGGAGGAGGGGCGTTCAAATCCGGGAATCTAGGGTTAAAGGTGGGAATCGGGTCCATGGAAAAAGATCTAACTGGTACATCAGGCACACTGACCCGAGGTCTTTTTCTGGAGGTTCTCTGCAACTCAGGCCTAGTTTCATTTGGCCAGGTGACCAGCCGACTAGAGGAATTATCATGAGGCCTTGCCCTGCATCCAACATCCTCACACATTCTAGAATTGACGTTTGTGGAGAGCACTTCGGGAATACGCGTTGGTCCATGCACATTTGTTGCATGTGCCGAGAGATTCCTCACATTAATTCTTCTTCTTGGGATAGTAGAGGACGATTGATCTTCTTGCAATGGATCTGAGGGCTTTTCCCCGATAAGCGAATTCCTACCATCTTCTCCGATCTCGTGAGGGTTTCTGGAGCACGTTGGTGACTTGTCATGTTCGAATGAAGCCTCCATCATGGTGTTAAGAAAATCAGGAACCCAATTACACGCTTCTTCATAAATCCATATCGTGTGAATTCCATCTGAGAGGCTAATTGACATCTCAGAATTTATCTTTTTATCGGCATTGACAATGATCCCAACACGCTCAAAAGCAAGGTTCCCATTTGTCCCTGAGGCATGAGAAGGAACAATGATCTTGCCAAACTTCTCAACTATTTTGTTGAAATTTTCCCCGTCCCAAGCATGTAACGGCAGCCCACTAATGGTCACCCACTAATGGTCACCCACACTATTCGTTTGAATTCAATCTTTCTTCCTTCCCATATTTTTAGATCAGAGAATATCTCTTTCCAATCAGATTCCTGTATGTACCTTCTTGCAAGAGCAGAACCTAAGAACGTGAGCATTACCTTTAAACCACCCAAATATCGTATACTGAAATGGTATCCATCATCTTTTTTAAGAAGAGTATCCAATTTGTTTAAGGTTAACAAATCCTTTGCTACACCCACCAGGGATAGGCCTTTCCATTGTTTGTAGGCTGAGGTATTATCAGGCAGGGATAATGGTTCGGTATCCATCTGGGAGCTCCTTCTAATGAGAATGTCTTTATATTTTCCATCACCATCCTTTCGTGAAGGTCTTTCCGAGTTCCCACCGTGAAACGTGTTAAGATTATTTTGTCTTTGGTTAGCAGTGTCATGCATTAGAGGCATATTTCTATCTCTATTGTATTTTGCGATGTTAGCACTGATCTTTGCCCACCCGATCTTTATCCCATTGATCCGAAGAAGCAAGTCGTCAACGTCGTCAACATTCATGAACCTTATGAAACCAAAAAAGTTTCCTCTCCTATCGCGTTTTACCGGAACAAATGCGTCGACCAATCCATCGTACTTCTGGAAGGTCATCCACAGATCTTTGCTAGAAAACTCATTTGGGAGGTTGGATATGTAAATAGTTGTTGGCTTGCGAATGTCAATGTTTGATCCATTACCATTCTGGTTATGTTTCTTCTTCCTTCTAACCTCATGCCACTCGTTTGCTATCTTTTCTTGTTCCGTCTTCTTCCTTCGTCTTAGTTCTTCCAAGGATCAGTCTGCATCCTTCCTTTTCCAGTAGCTTGAAGCCGGCACGTTCTCTCTGCGTCTCCTTTCCATTTTAAGATTCCTGCAACTTGTAAAAATACTTTTTCATATTTATGTAATAGTTCATTTTATTACCTTCACCAACAAACATGTCTTTTTTCATTCACCCTCAATGATTTATTTCATTTCGCCCCTCATTTCTGTGTAACGAACGCTACATAATTGTATTAAATTGTATATTTTATAAGGAGTAGATTGATATAATTACATGATTCTAAGAGCTATATAATTATAATTTCTTGATATCAGGAGTAGGATGTTATTGTTCATACAATATATCCCGACTTTCTCTTAATTAGAAGTATGAACACACATGCATGATGCCCCAATCTTATCTAAGATATCTTCAAGATCAATCATTGTCAAGTTATACGACTTGATAAAAACAAAAAAAGAGATCTTACATACCGCAACACATTTAATGTTAACTACCGATACATCATACTTCAAGTATTACAAACCATACCCTTGAGAGTTGAGTTGCTTATTACAAAACACTAAAGATATAAACTTATACATACAAACTTCATCTTCATATACACACGGACTGTACTTACAAAACACAAATATCAATACATTACTGTTGAGTACCATTGCACCTTGCAAGGTGTCGCTTCACAAAAAAATCCAGCAGGTGCGCTTTTGGAGGTAGGGTTTCTTTGACAACTTGACAGTTGAGGAAGTTATCAGCCCATTTAGTTATTTTGGGGAACTTGTCTTTCGTAAAAAACTTTATTCCTTTAGCTTCTTCAACTATTTCAGGCCAATATGCTATATAAACAGCAACGATATCAACCAAATTAATGTTGTCACCTCCAAAGAACTCTTTACCGGTGCTTATAAGCTTATTTTCAAGAATTTGTAGTTTTTCGCAGGCTTCTGCAATAGCTTGCTCTTCTCCGTAGCTTCGATGAACCTCGTATATTGCAGGATTGCACTAAACAAAACTATGGAATTATATTATTATTTAATGTTTATTAGTATGAGCTCACGAGCCTAATTTAAATTTTTATGGCCGTCTTATAATCTGAAGAAATTATAAGAAACTCAAAAAATCTAAAGTAAACATTGTGGGCTCATATTAATAAATCATATATATTAATATATTCCAATAAAAACATATACTATTAAAAAAGTTCTAGTCTTGTGAATTATGAAAAAAGGGAGTAACTTTATAAAATAGTAATGAATTTTAAAAATGTTCTATTTAGGTCACTTAAGTTTATAAAATATTCCACTTAAATTACTCAACTTTCATGTTTTAGTTAAATTATAGGTTTTAGCATGTTTTCTTTTTTGTTTTAATTATTTTTTTTTTTGTTTTTTTGATGTTGATGTGGTGCGGTAATGTGGGTTTTAAGTATTTTTTTATTTTCTAATATAACTTACATTTTTTTAATTTTGTAATTATAATTACATATATTGTAAATTCCGACCCTCACATTTTCTCCTTCATTTCTTTTCTTAACATAAAAAAATCCAATGATAACTCAATTTGATGTTTTAATGATTCAATTTAGATAAAGTTACATTACTATTCTCTAATATTTTAAAATAAAATAAAATTATGGAGAAGAAAAGAACAGTGTTTGTTCCGTCTTAATACATACTTAACTATTTCTATTCTTGTGGAAACTAAGTGGTCACCTTAAAGATATTGTGCGCATATTAATATATTTATTAAAGAAACAAAATCATAAAATAAATTGTCACCAAATAGCCAGATAAGTGACTTAAGAATTATAGAGTGCATGTACGTCCAAAAAATATATTGCTTTATTTGTCTTATTTTAATTATTTTAATGATAATAATAATAATTTCCGGACATAATTTACAAATTTGGTGACGACTAGAGACGTATAACTAATCATAAGACGACTTGACCAGTCAACGCAAACAACATATTGTGAAGCTACATGTAGGATGATTGTGAAGCATATTTAAACAAGATATAAACGTCACTCCTATAAAAAACAAGTTTTTCTATGGTGATTGTTTTTCGGTCGTAAAATTAGTGACTGAAATAAAAGCAATCAAATTTTGCGAAAAACATTAACCCAAAAGTTTGCTACCATTTGATACAATCGCAATCGGTGGCAAAAAGTAATTCAAAATTAATATATAAACGACAGTCACATGATGGTTGTAAAAAAATTAGAATTTTTTTAAAGTTTTTGAATTTAGATAACTGTCACAAATAGTATGCAAAAATGAAAAAAAATAAAATTAGTTTAAAATATGAAGACGGCCGCCAATCAGAATTGAAGTAAACTACTGGAAAAAAGATTATCTATAATTGAAAGTGGGTAAATAATCGTTGGAAATATGTTGTAAAAATTTAAACATAATATAAATATGAGACATGAAATATGAAATCAGTCTTAAAATAATCCGAATAATAAAAAGACAATTAGTTAAAATATATTTCTAAACAGCGATCGCAATAACAAAAATTAATTTTAATTAAATAAGTTGGTAAATACCCGTCACACATCGGGTGCAAAAATAATAATTACTCATAGTGGTTTTTGTTATTATTGGTCGTAGCCACAACCTGAAATTGCGGTCGCACAAATATCTAATTTTCAAATAGTGAGTATATATCAAGCTATATTTTGGATTTATTGTTCACAACAAATATATATTTAAAATTTATGATATCTTATTAAATTTAAAAACATATATATTCGTCCTTGTCATTATTAATTAAAGTCTTAATTATTGACTTCCGTTGACATGGGATGGCTGGTGGCTGTGTTTCTAAGTTAATTCGTTGCATTTTATAGAATAAAACTATTTTCACTTATTTGCCCACTCTTTTTGTATTGACGTGATAGTAATACACATGATTAAATAGTTATATCCTTTATGATAAAACGTCTAGGAGAATAGGTGATTAGTTAAGTGTCGTGATATATATATATATATATATATATATATATATATATATATATATATATATATATATATATATATATATATATATATTAGCTTCAGTAAACTCGTGTATTACACGGGTTGAACAAATAAAATATTAAATAGAATAAAAATTAATAATTATAAAATTATATACTAAGACATGATATCATTGAAATTACGTATGAGTAATAACTATAAGTAACAAAACAACAATATAAACTTTTAATTTTTTTTTTCAAAGATAAATTAAACATTTTGTTTCAAAATAAAGTTTTAAAAATTTTTCATTTTAAAAAAGTCCTTACTATAAATCCCTATTTTAATTATTTTTGTTTTATAAAAAATTTTCTTTAAAAAAAACTAATTATAAAATATTACGTTAAAATAGTTTGATTTTTTAGAAAAATTCTTTTTATAAAAAACTATTTATAGAGAAATAACATTAATAAAAAGATCTCTTTCTTAATTTATTAAAATACTAATTATAATGTAAGAATAAATAATATTATTAGTAATTAATGTAGTTATTTAATAGGAGGCAAAAGCGGGAAAAGTTTGATGAGAATGAATGTGGTGTCGTTTACCCTTTTATTAGAGTAGGAAGATATGTACATATTTTTAGCTCTTAACCAATGTGTAATTTCATGATATTCGATCATTTTCATTTAATAAACCGTAGAACTTATTCTAGTATGTAAAATATTTGTTACTATTTTCTTAAGCAAAAAGTATTATCTATCGTATAATGACAACATATGTATGAAGACAAGGAATATGATCATTTTAAATAGATGATGTCAATATATAGGAATTGAACTTGTGTGACTATGGAGATCAACACATGCATAGCCAAGGGACATATGTATGATGACATAGGTTTAAATAAGAAGTAAATTTAAAAAAAAAAACTTAAGAATGATTTCTAGCCACTTTTAAATCGGATCAAACAAGCTACAATTAAACTCATTTTAGCGACGTTAGAGCCCACTCGTTGAACTCTACCATCTTAGCCTTTAGGGCTTAGAGTTTAATTTTTAGGGTTTAACTTCAAGATTTAGGATATAACTTTACGGTTTAGAATTTAGAGTTTAACATTTATAGTTCAGCTTAATTTAGGGTTAAACGATAACTAATTCAAATGGAGTTTGTTGAGTCAGTTTAGGAGTTGCTACAAATCTTCTTAGTGTTATTATGCAAAATTTATTTCTTATTTTAACATTCCCCAATGTAATTGCACTTGCCTATTGTATAACAGGAACTAGGGTGTCTACGATCCAGTGAAACTAATTGGTTTTGTGGTTGTTTACAAGATTATTCAAAAGATCAGTTTAAAATATTTCTGACTCAAGTCATACTAGTTTTTATATACAAATAAATATATATTTATATGTCTGTATATATATATATATATATATATATATATATATATATATATATATATATATATATATATATATATAGATAGATTTAAGATTATTTGAGAACTAGTAATTATAATTTGGAGATGACAAAGAAGTACAGAAACAAAGATCATTATTTTCAGAAATAACAAGAAATATATTTTCAATACTCCATTTTAAGAATTATCTGATACTTTATTTATTTAATCCTTTTTGTAAGTATTAAATCCATATTTGTATATATGTAAAATATATGTAATCTTCTCAATCATCAATCCTTCATGTTATACCTCGTGTAACCTTATCTTGCTCAAACCAATTTAACAAATAAAGTGTGCATTATCCATTAGAAAACAGATTTTACTTACGTTTAGTATCTTAATCAACATGTGACATGTCAACTTGTAGTTAAAAGTTCTTTGATTTGTGGTGTGCACAAACATAAATACCAGTAAAGTAACGACGATCAACAAAACCAAAGACTAAATATTACCGTATCAGCAATAAATTTAGCCCAAAATCGAGCATCCGCCTTCTCATACGGATCGTGAGGCAAAATCGGGACCCCCTTCCACACATCATCGATATACTCGATGATCACAAGGGACTCCGATATGGGATTCCCGTTGTGCACAAGCACTGGTACTTTCTTATAAACAGGATTGTACTTGAGTAGCTCGGCACTCTTATCGCTTAGATCTTCCACGAAGCTTTCATACTTAACTCCTTTCATATTCAAAGCAATTTTCACCCTCGAAACGTATGGGCTTCGTCCATCTTCATACAACTTCACTTCATCCTCCATTTTCGAGTTGCGGGATTCAAGCAGAAGGTTGATATAGGTTTAGCTAACTTGGGTTGGGGATGATAGGGTTGGATAATATGTCGATGAATGGTTCCTATAAATACTAAAGGATGTGTCTAGTGTCGAGAGTTTATTATTGACTTATTGTATAATAAATTCCTAGAGAAATTATTGAGATTATGCCGTGAAGACTTGCATACCATATGCAGATAAGTTGTACATTGTTATCTTTAATTTAACTGTTTAGTTACGTTTTCTAGTTTAAATTTATGTTGTATATTTGATATTATTGTGTTAAAATTTGTATCCACCTTGGATGAAATCACTATAGATATATTTTCATATACAACACCCATCGTGGAATATACTAAGGGGGAGGTGGCGCCCACTCCTTGCGGCGTTATCTCTCGGTGTGTTCTCGCCGTGGCCTGCTTCGAAATCCCCCCTCTGAACGGCTAGTTTTGCATGGAGTGATGTGGCATGAGTGTCCCCTCCAAATATAGGTGTGTGGTGTAATATGTCATGACCGATTTGACATGACACATTCCTATTGGTGGGTTTCATGGTGTGGTGGAGATTTATGGTATGAGTATCCCCTCCACCCTAGCACTTTGATTTATCAATGACTTTTTGCAGTTTAGTCGTTGATAAAAACTTCAACGATAGATCCTTGACGAATTTTACTAACACGTTTTAACGATAAATCATTGGCGAATGTTTAAAAACTCAAGCTCTAGGTATGTTGTCTCCTCTTTGTGAAGGTAATCCGTCATGTCCAAGATGAATTTTATTTGATCCTATCAGTCAGTAGAGATAAACAGGCCTATGAGTATTTTGGTTACAAGTTTATGTTATACAAATAATAATAATTAATTGTTGGTTTAATGTTTTCATATTTATTACAATTCGATTTACTTAAGACCAATTAAAAAATTAAAATAAACATTTGTATGAGTTAGAGCATTCACATCACATTCCTTGTACCTTTAATATCCATATAATTTAAGAAAATATATATGGTTTTTATACAAATTAGCACTACATCCCATTCTTTATTATATGTACTAATTATATGGACCAACTTCTCATTCCTTATATATAGCAAACTCCTATTCATTCCATATATTTGTTTCATATAATTTTTGTGAGTAGAAGAAAGAGAAGAAAATAATAAAAAATAAATAAACAAGTATTATTTAATTTCTTAGAGTTAAATATAAAAAAAATGAGATGTGAGAGGTTTTGAAAAGATAAGCAAATTTTATAAATATATATGATATTTAGCTATATTATAAGATTAAGGATTAAAGATGAGGAATATGATGTGAATGCTCTTAAGCGGAGATACAGAGTGTACAACTATACAATCATCCAAGACTATTTTAACTTCAAACGCAAAGGAACCTTTAAAGATCTCTATATAGAGTTTTCAAGAGGGCATCAATCCAAGTGGCAATGCCCCTGGCGGGGTCCAGTTAAGGGTCAAATTAAGGGTCAGTCAACGTAGAAAGAAAATTGTTTTACTTGATTGAAGTACCATTAAAAGTAGTTTTGAATGTGTTTAATTAATGAAAAGTTAAATAAAACTACTCATCAGTACAAATTCTCTGTTAATAGTAAGTGTAACACTCATCCGGGCAAGTTACTTGAGTTAGATTTACACATCACATATATTGCAAATAGCTTTTTCTTTTTAACCGTTACTTGCGTCAAATAATTACAATTTAAAACTTTATTACGTACAATACACACACACACACATACTAGACTAAAGACCCGTGTAGTACATATATATATATATATATATATATATATATATATATATATATATATATATATATATATATATATATATATATATACACACACACACACACACTAGACTAAAGACCCCTGTAATATACAGGTTCAATCATTAAAAATTGATTTTGATGAAAAAAGTTCGTAAATCATAGTATTATTTTTAATACTTCGTATATCCATTTTTATGTTTAATTTTTTAAAATCATCTATATCTAATATTAGTAGCTTTTCTTTATCAATGCTTATAAGTCTAAATAGTGTATAATATGAAATGAACTTATAAATAAAAACTTTAGGTAATAAATAAATTATATTGAATATGAGAACATCCATAGACATCCGAAACTTCTTTGTATATAAAATTTGATGTTCTGTTTGTGATTTTACCATCATTATCTAATATTAATAATTATAATTCATGTCTACTTGTAACTCGAGATAATGCAACATAGAGCTCGAATCGATGCCAGGGACCAAACATGCAATAATTACACAAAAGTTGGATTATCTTTGCAATTTTTAAAGTTTGAGGACCAAACATGCAATTTGATTAAACCATAAGAACCAATTAATGCAACTTTATATTTTTGTTGACCAAAACCATAAATTAGTTTCATGCTTACATCAATTAAAACTAAATCAAAGTTTCATACTTTCATAAACAAAAACATAAATCAGTCAAATTAACGTAAAAAAACCAAAACACTAAAGTTTATCTTGAAAGCAAAATGGAAATCCTTGAATCGTATGGACCACTACTACTATTGCAATCGAGATTTGTATATTTGATAATTGAATTGAGACTTTGAAGAAAAGCTATTGTGATTTAAAACTTGGGGTGTGAATGATATAAAATAGATCAATGAAGGCGTAAAAGGATCGTGAGTTGAACTTGAAACATAACGTGATTGGGGTATATCGAAACCATGATATGCTTATAAATTGAAAAGGATATGAAATGGTTTATCTTTCCATTTAAATATTGATAACATGATTTGGGGAAATTAAAACCCTGAATTGATTATTTGAGACCCTTGATTTGATAAGCAAGAAAACGCGTATGGGGTTTCTTTTCATTTGCATAGGACGAGTGAATTAAGAAACCTTTAATTGTTTGTTTCAATAAACAAGAATCCAACACGTTTCAATTCACAATTTTAGTGTAATACAACCTGTAAAAACTCATTATATTACATGTTTGGTAGAGATACAGTCAATTTGTTCTTGGGTGCAAAAAACAGTCAACTATAACTTCAATTTATCTCAGTGTTTTATTTTGAAACATCACAAATTGCCCATTGTAATGAGTTTTCTTCAAAGTACCGTTAGTAGAAAAATAATTTAACAAAATGAGTGTTTTCAAAAATATTTACCAAAATGGATTTTTAGTAGAAAGTTAATTTTTATTATTTATAATATGATTGAATAAAAGTATTTCTGTTTTTAATAATGTTATTTAAGTAAAGTTAAAAGAATAAAGTTTCAATAAAATAAAAACGAATTTAGGATTTGTTATGATTTTAAAAAATGTTTAATAGCTTTTTATGAAGATTTTTTAAAACCTTTTCAATAACGTTTTCTCATACAAAAATATTAATACTCTTTCATCAGTATTTTTTTAACGTCTCTTTATAGAATACGTGTTCTTATATAGTAAACATCTTTCTTAGAAATTAAATGGTTTATGTGACTTTTATAAAATAACGATATATATTATATAATTGTTAGCACATTAACAAAAATTAAATTTTATATTGTCCATGGTTGTAACCACTTAATGTTATATATTTTTATGAAGAGTTCGTAATGTTTCATTAATTGTGTGATGCTTCAATCTCTGAATAAGGGAATCCATTTAGTTTGTTCAAACAAGTATTTAAACCTTTGTTTTCACAAAAACATTTTGCCTTATCTTATTATAGATTCCCTGCACTTAAAACACTTTAATATAAAAATAAAAAACACACGATTCAAAAAGCTAGCCAGATATAAAGGTAATACGAAACCAGTATTTGCTTCCTACGATTGTAACTCGTCTGTGATCACTGTGAATCACCAACTACTTTAAGAAATTGTTGTTGTTATTATTATTATAATAATAATAATTGTAATAATAATAATAATAATAATAATAATAATAATAATAATAATAATAATAATAATAATAATAATAATAATAATAATAATAATAATAATAATAATAATAATAATAATAATGATGATGATGATGATAATAATAATAATAATAATAATAATAATAATAATAATAATATTATTATTATTATTATTATTATTATTATTATTATTATTATTTTGTTGTTTTCGTTTCATGTATTTTCATGTGTATATATTTTTTATATATGTTTGACAAGGACATAAAAAATAAATTAATTTGAAAGATTTTAAAAGGAATCTAACTAAATAATTTAAACGCAGACAGTCGATGCTTATCCACATATCAAAGAACATGGTTATTACCAAGTAAAAGAAAGAAACAAATCAGTTAAAATCATATGAAAATGAATCGTGATTAAATTAGTAAACGAGGGGACCTGATGTTCATATATTAAAACTTAAAGCACGTGGTTGTTATTGCCGCAAGTTGTTGATTATGTAATTAACTTAAAATTAAAATAGGGATGATGACTAATTTATCCACATAACTTTTTAAGATTCTTTTGTATTATGCAATTGAGTTCACGAAAGTGAAAAAAAATGGACAAATGTTTTCTTTAAAGTTTTAACAATATTATCTTTAGAGATGAAGTAATTAAGGAGTTGAATACTCTTTGATGCTCCTAATACATATAACCGTTGTTTACAATTATATGTGAGTAGAGTTGTAAATGAATCTGGTGTTGAATGAAACATTTGTATATCATTTGAGAGGATTACTAACCAAACAGACATGAACAAATTTAATATTTTTTAATGATTAAATGGTTCATATATTAAAACATAAATCACGTGGTTGTTAGTGCTGCAAGTTGTTGGTTATGTAATTAACTTAAAATTAAAATAGGGACGGTGACTAATCTATCCACGAAAGTGAAAAAATACGAAAATATTTTCTTTAAAGTTTTAGCAATATAATCTTTAGAGATGAAGTAATTAAGGAGTTGAATACTCTTTTGATGCTCCTAATACGTATATCCGTTGTTTACAATTGTATGTGAGTAAAGTTGTAAATGAATCTGGTGTTGAACGTAACATGTGCATTTCATTGATTACTAACCAAACGGATATGAACAAAATTTCATATTTTGTAATGGTTAAGTGGTTCATATATTAAAACTTAAATCACGTGGTTGTTATTGCCGCAAGTTGTCGATTATGTAATTAACTTAAAATTAAAATAGGGATGGTGACCAATTTATCCACTTAATATTGTAAGATTCTTTTGTATTATAGAGATGAAGCAAGGAGTTGAATACTCTTTGATGTCCTAATACGCGTTTACAATTGTATCTGAGTAGAGTTGTAAATGAATCTGGTGGTGAACGAAATATTTGTGAATCAGTTGAAGGTATCACCAACCAAACGGATATGAACAAAATTTCATATCTTTAATGGTTAAGTGGTTCATATATTAAAACTTAAAGCACGTGGTTGTTATTGCCGCAACTTGTTGATTATGTAATTAACTTAAAATGAAAATAGGGATGGTGACTAATTTAACCATGTAATTTTGTAAGATTCTTTTGTATTATGATATCGAGTTCACGAAATTAAAAAAAATAATTCAATGTTTTCTTTAAAGTTATAGCAATATAATCTTTAGAGATGAAGTAAGGAGTTGGATACTTTTGATGCTCCTAATACGAATCAATTGCATGTGAATAGAGTTGTAAATGAATCTCGTGTTGAACGAAACATTTGTGAATCATTTGAAAGGATTATTAACCAAACAGATATGAACAAAATTTCATAATTTTAAGTTAAATGAATGATCATAAACATATTTTCGTTCATTTATGTTTGTGGATAAATGTTTGTTTTTCACAGGTACTAAATATATCTATATATCATATAAATAGAAATTTAAGAATAAATTTATACCTAAAGGACTAATATATATATTGTATAAGAAAATAGATATGATGTATATTTAAACTTTAACAGTCTTTTGATGAGCTATCTTATAAAAATATTTTAAACATTTCATGGAGTTGGCTTCCATTTCGCTACTAAATGGATGCCGAAGAACAAATATATTTTCGCAACAAGCTAGCATGAATGAAAATTTTATTTTTTAAACATTGTAATTGTTCATTTTTGTTTTGTTTTTTTGTTAAAAGAACAAACATAAACACACTCCCATTCACATCCATTTGCTTGGATCACAACGCTATATGCAAGAAAAGAAAGAATATTTATAGGTAAAGATGGGATCGTGTTCAATTCACATGTTAGAAAAACTTGTGAAATTGATCTTGCAGGATCAAGGGCATTTGATGTAATTCGAAAGTTTTTTTTTCTTTTAGTCAAAAAGGTGAAATGATTGTTAATTCGCTCCGTCAAGCAGGTCTTAATCTTTTAAAATATGTTAATCAACCCTTACAGCTTAACCTCCTTCCTAATCATCTTTTTAATGGACGCTTAGCTTATTTTTCCTTTGATACAACGATAACTATATAAATAAGAATTAACTACAGGAAAATATACTTCATAGAAATGTAACTAACTTTCATAATTGTTTCAATCAAATCATTTAAACTTTTTTTGTCCTGATTTAATCACTCAACTTGTAATAAATGTGCTAATATTATATGTTTTACCTGTCTAACAGGTTAAAATGTTTTTCTTTAGATTGTTGACTTGAAATTAACAATAATTAATTAACAAAGTTTATCTTTCAAAAAAAAAAAAAAACTTTTATCAAGTTTTCCAAAAAAAAGGAATTTAAAAAAAAATATGGTTTTTCAAGAGAAATCATTTAACTTGAAAAAAGCAGGTTTTCAAAAAAAAATTCAAATCAAACTTTTTCCAAAACAAACTTGAACAGCAAGTTAGGAGAATTCTAACTGTGGTTATTTTTTTTTTTCAATTCATCTGATTTATAAACCAAGCAAATCCAAAAATAAATATCCAAAACTCATAATCAAATTCCAAAATTAGATATTTATTTATTGAATTAGTTTAGTTTATGAATTGGATGAATCGAATGAATTTAAATTTTTTTAACCAACTATTTGAAATTTTCTTTTTATCCTGTTGTTAAAGTTTGTTTTTGGAAAAGTTTGGGTTTAACTTTTTTTTTTTCTGGAACCTATTGTTGTTCGAGATGGATGATTTGTTTTGAAAAATCATATTTTTTAAATAATTATTCGTCCTTTTGTTTTGGAAAACTTGAGCGATCTTCTTCTTCTTTTTTTTTGGGGAAAACTTTGTTTTTATTAATAAATGTTAATTTTAAGTCAACAATATTAGAAAAAGAGAAGGGAAACTAAAAAACACTTTAAACGGTTAAACATATAAAATATATAATATTAACACATTTCTTATAAGTTGAGTGACTAAAATAAGAACAAAAAGAATTTGAGTGACTTAATTGAAACGAATGTAAAAGTTGATTATATTTTTATGAAGTTTTCCCTAAATAATTTGTAGGTGAATTTAAAAATTTTCCTATTGATCTAAAAACCATTCAGTACTTACTAAATTATTAAGAATGTGACATGGCGTTGGTTTCACATGGTAACATATTTTGCCATGTTTGAGACCGTTTGTTGTAATTAAGCATGGCAAAATAAAGAGATTATTGGTTAAATACTTAAATGTTATAAAGGGAGCCAACGCATACATTAGAAGGTAGGTTTTTAAGTCGTCTAATAGATCGAGTAATCACACAACTTTTGTTGGACAGATGGTCTTTAGAAGGTTAAAGCATAAAACACTACATATGGATGTTAATCACAAAAACTTTAACTTCATTGTCAAACAAACAAGCACAAAGAGCTGCTTACTGCAACAGTGATAGATGATGTTAGTCACAAAATTCAACTTTATTAACACGCAGACCGACAGATACCACTATGAGTTTCCAAATCGTTGCTTGAAAACTGCAAGCAGTTGCGCCTTAGGGGGTATTATTCTTGGAGGCAATACTTCCTTCACAACTTCAAGGTTAACGAAGTTATCAGCCCATTCGGTTATTTTTGGGAACTTGTCTTTTGTGAAAAACTTTATTTCAGTACCTTCTTCAAGCATTCCAAGCCAATAGGCTATAAAACTAGCAGCAATATCAATCAAGTTAATGTTGTCGCCTCCAAAGAACTTGTTACCTTTGACACCGAGTTCATTTTCTAGTATTTGCAATTGCTCACAAGCTTTTGCGATAGCCTGCTCCTCTCCATGGCTGCCAAAAACCTTGTATAATGTAGGAATGCACTGAAAAAACCATATAACCACAAATCAGTTATGAAAACATCGGTTTTGGCAATGGATTTTCAAGCACAAAAAGAACAAGCCTAGGACCGTAAAAGAACCGAACAAACATAGATGGACTTTTAATGTTCATTCATTAACTTTTGGAGCACAAACGAACAAAAACACTTGATCAAACAAACAAATTGTCTTGTTCAGTTGTTCGTGTTTGTTTGTTAAGAAAAAAAAAGGTTCGTGTCATTTATGTTCGTTTGTTAAAATTCTAAATGAACACAAACAGACACCGATAAATTAATAAATAAACAAAAATATTCAAATAAAAGTTTAAATAACGACAATAACATTTTAAAAATTAAACAGCAATATGCTTGGACCAGGCAAATAGTTTTAAACCGGGTTGGAATTAACTACTCAACTTGTTTGAGTGAATATGTAAATAGACATAAATGAACCTTAATGAACTAACATAAATAAACGAACATTCACAAACGTTTGTTTAACTATACGAGCCAAAAAAAATCATGCCCCTTCGTTTATTAAATAAATGCACGTAAACAAGAGTTCCATCAACCTCTAGCTTCACACAACGTTCGTTTTATTTACACTTCTAAACAAGCTAATGGAAATCATTGCTGAAGCTCCTTAGGCTTAAATATGACAAATGATGTTCTAGTTAGCCAACAAAAACAAAATAATCGAGCAAAAACATTCAATTACATGCCTAATACTATCCGATCTCATCTAAAAACCATTATTTGACCTTTGAATCATCTGTAAACATGCTCAAATGAAACCAAATCATTCACAAAAACTGCACGCACGAACAGAACAAAACAAGTAACATAAACAAGGATTACTACAGAAATACAATTCAAAAACAGCAAAATCATACCGTAGAATCAACGAATTTCGCCCAAAATCGAACAACAGACTTCTCATAAGGATCCCGAGGCAAAATCGGAAACTCGTTCCAAACATCATCGATGTACTCAACGATAACAAGGGACTCCGATATCGGATTCCCGTTGTGCACAAGCACTGGTACTTCCTTACGAACGGGATTGTGCTTGAGAAGATCGGCACTCTTGTTCTTCAGATCTTCTTCGACGAGTTGGTACTTAATTCTCTTGAGATTTAAAGCCATTTCGACTCGACACACGAATGGGCTTCCTCTGACGGTGTGTAGCTTCAATTCATCCGCCATGATTGATGATTCAGTGACCTGATTTTAGTCAGCAATGGCTTCTTTTAAAGTTTCGTGGACTTTGAAATATGAAAGAACACGAAAATGTCATTTAATATTAGTTAAATTTAAAAATATTCTAAAACGATCAAATTGAGTTATCATTAAATTTTTTTATGTCAAGAAAGTAACGGTAGAGAAGACGTGATTGTCAAAATTTTTAACATATAAAATTATATTAAAAAATAAAAAAAACATATTAATTATGAAAAGAATAAAAAAAATACCTAAAATTTCAGTCAACTTTTCATCTAGAATCAAAAGATAGAAGCATCAAAAGATAGAAAAAAAATAAATTCTAATTGAAATAAAAAGTATAACATGCTAAAAACATGTTATGACTTTTAATTTATATAAAATATAAAAACTAATTGACCTAATTGAAATACTTTTAAAACTTGAGTTACCTAATTAAAACATTTTTAAAAGTTGGTTACTATTTTATAAAATTACCTCTGCATACATATAGTCTTTCTTTTTTATTATAAAACTAGTCACCACCTTATGTGTTATGTATTATGCATCTTAAATGAAAAAAAATATTCAGGGCATGCAAACGTCGGTTTGGTTTGATTTCTACACACCACCGAAACTGATAACAAATGTTTTGGTTTTTGAAATATTTAATGCTCAAACAGATAGCTAGATGTAAGTTTGGTTATTTTGGTTATGATGTTGGTTTTCGGTTCAGTTTTGGATATGTTTGGTTAATAACCAAAAATCAAACCTGGGCTAAAGTTTAAATCTTAATGAACAATAATAAAACTTGGACCATGAACCGTTTATATCAAAATGACATTGGTTGTTCTAGGCTTTCATCTCATCCTTTAATTTTACAACCTAAATACAAGCACCTGCAACCCATATCCCACATATGAAGTTATGAATTTTGGTTGAATCCAACAAGATCAAGCAAAACATGCTCGTGAAATGGGAAGCTCGGTCTGGTTTTGTGGCACCCTATGTAAATCCCGCATCGGCCGTGTACAATATAGATGCTGGGTTCATAAGTAATATCTGGCTTCTAATATTACCAACGCGTTTTGGGTGTGTTGGCTGTAGATGAGAGGAGAACTTCATAGTTAAACGTGCTGAGGTGGCAGCAATCCAGGAATAGGTGACCTCCCTGTAAAGTTTTCACTCGGAGAAACAAAAACAAATTCATGAGCTTCTCGTGGGGCAAAACAGACAATATTGGTGGTATGAGGGGCCGAGTGTTACAAGTTTTTGATTGGTTTTGGAGAATTACACCGAAGTTGATAACTAAACCATTGTTTATTTTGGGTTCGGTTTCGTCATTATTTCAGTTTCGATTTCATCTGTGTTCTGTACTTCTGTTTGTCACTTCGGTTCATACACTCCCCTAACTTATATTAGGAATAATTCCCCATATAACAGGTGTTCTTGGAATTAAAAGCCGCTAAAAGTGGTCTAGGAATTTCAGTATGTGCAAGACTAGACTACCAGTTAGTAAAGAAGATGGGCACGACATTGTCATGAGTTCCTTCTAGCTCTAATTTCTCGAGCGAAACAAAATTGTGAAATACACATGGTAGTGTGTTCTTTGCGCACGATCTAGAAAATGCTCATGGTGATGTGTCGGTATTGTTATATGTATTGCATTGTGGTGAAATAGAACGTAGTGTGTACATGGTAATGGGTGGGTCACGTCTAACCATGGAGATTATTGCTTCTTTAACTCTACATTAATCGTACATGAGGGTTGGTTTCCCATGTCTACATTGTTTGCCATAAGCTTACTTATAAAGTTAGGTTTCTATTTTTGTGTTCCTTGTGGGGACACATCGAGTCCTACGGTTGCTCATGTAAAGATAGTATAGTTGTACGATGTGAAAATGAATATAAGATTTTACAAGATGTGGAAATTTTGATGTATACTTATTAGTATGATGTGGGAATATAATGTATGGGTTTTATAGTTATAACGTATTTGTTGGTTCTTGTAACCTAAGTAACTCACAAACGTGTTACAAGACCCGATAGATGCTACTTAATTAGTATAATGACATGTGTTTAACAACAAAATGAAATATTACGACCTAATATAATAAGACGTTTGTAACAAAACCAACTCGCTAACACATTACAAGTCAATCAACTCCAATTGCAAATTAAATCACGGAATACAAACTGACAATGAAGAAGGTGAGGCATGTTTTCACAACAATAATGAAGATGAGGATGATCAACAATTGATCCTGCTGTATTTCTATCTTATATGGAGAGCAGTTATCTCTTAACTACTGTTTTACTTTTCTGTTATGTTCATCTTTTTGTTTTCTGTTATGTTCATCTTTTTGAATTTGAGTTATTAGCATTAAATATGTTTGTTAAGTGGGGGAATTGCATGTGGATTTGAGTTTATGTTGGAGATGATTTAGTCCTTCCAACAGAGACTTTTTAAATGGAAATTTGCTTGCTACATATAAACTCAATAATTTCTTGCCTGTTTCTCCCTTTGGATGAAAATCACTAAACTTTTGGCAAGTGTCATCCTCTGGTGATGTAAGTAGGGGTTCTTAGATAATTATTTGCTAAAAGATAGAGAAAATTAGATAATTAAGTTTTGACATTCATCTCAATAATATTATTCATAAAGCAATTTATTATGTGAGTATCCCAACAGTGAAAATAATAATAATAACCCCAATTCTATATTTGACATGTAACCAATTAAATTTTAAATCCAATTTTGATTATCACGCTGGCTTTTCTAATCAACACGTACTTCTAATTGTCGTACTGAGGTAAAATTATTGAATGTTTGAGAGTTAATGTTTTATAGTTACTTTTTTTAGTTTAGATGATTATTTTATTAGAGATTAAGAAATATACACAATGATTTGAAAAACTACAAACTTCAAACCTTCAGTTATAACTTAAGATTTACTAACTTTAGAATAAAAAATTTAAAATTTGATTATGATCCAATCCGATCCGATTCGAACCGACAAAATTAATTATATACGATACCCAAATGAGCAAAAAAAATTTCGTCCCCATAAAAAAAATTTTGGGTCCGCCACTAGAGGACAAGATTTTTAATGTATATAACTATATTTAAAAAAATTTAAAAAAAACCATGATTATTATATTAAAAATTAAAAAAAAAACTAAAATTCATGTCATCAATCCACATCAACATAAAAAAATAAAATAAAATAATATAAAACTAACAAAAACAAAAAAAAAAAAAAAAAAAAAAACTACAAAACATGCTAAACCTATAATTTAGATAGAAAAAATGAAAGCTGAATAACTTAATTAGAATTCTTTTAAATTTAAATAACTTGATTGAAAAATTTTAAAATAATCAATAAGATTTAGGATATAATTCATCTTCCACATGGATGTTCACACTGACATTTTATTACATCAGTATCACCAATCTTAACACAACTCCCTGTCCCTTCTTTAAACCTTTTACTGCACTCTTCATTGCAACAAGAAGTCCCACACGAGTCACAAGGCCCTATATATTCACGACACACCCACTGTTGATCAACCTCAATTTTGCTGGTTATATATGTATCCAATGCATTCGTTAACATAAATATACCTGCGTAAAATATTTTTTCCGTTTCATCAAAGTAAGTTACTTGCGTTCAAAAAATTAAAACTGAAGAGAAGATAGCGTTAAAAAGTTGTTTACACGTTTATAAAAGTAACATGTGATATATTAGAATAATACCTGAAACATTAAGAAGTATGAAGGTGATGATCATGTAAAATGTGGTGATAACTTTGCCCATGGCTGCCATGAAGATGGACCTCTCACTTAAATGTTATGTTTAAGAATTGAAATTGTTAAAAAATGTGATGTATGTCTACGTTTATATATAGTATTCACTAGCAATTAAAGAAAGCATTTATGCACGTATCTTTTGTCGTTAAAGATATGAGTTGGACAATTAATTGTCTTGTGATTTATACGATATACGCGCATTTTTATATGGGAGGTTATTTTACATAATAATTATACTCATATACAATAATTAAGTTTGTTTAAATGTTTAACTTGTAGGAAAGAATTCAGATTAAAAGATATATGGATCGTTGATAATTTTGTTTTAAAAGTAAATTACACGAATTTTTCATGTGGTTTATTGTCATCTGCCGACCATAGGTTCGAGAAATTGAGATTATGATCTGTATTACTCACTCAACCTTAATATTTTTTTTTGATACTGGGATGCATGCTTGTTCGTTTTTTAAGTTCAAATTTTAAAATGACCATTAGTACATACGCTAAAAGTATAATACTTCATCCTAATTCTTTGTACTTTTTCATTTATGAATTATAATGATAATATATATTGATTGAATAATAATTTTTTTATATTTGCCAACTTATTATTCAATTTTTATTATTTTTTATTAGTGAAAGAATTTGAAAGAATAGTAAAAATTGATTAACATAGTTTTATCACTATTATTCTTCAATGAACTCAGCTACCTTTCACGGTCTAATAGAATGACAAATTAAGCACCAACTTTCTTAATAATATTGTCGGTATGTTTTTAGGTATTTTAGGCATTTATCATTTTCTTTTGTGTGATTAAACTTAATATTGCTTAAAAAACGTAAAGTATAACATTATATCATATAACAACACATTATATCATATAACATTATATCATATCATATAAGATCATATAATAAATTTTTCTGATTTTGTTGTGTAATATGAGTTGTTTATAAATTTAGACTTATAATTAAAGTATATCAAAAATATTGATTATCCCTCCTAATTTAAATGATTTATATATATATATATATATATATATATATATATATATATATATATATATATATATATATATATTGTCAAGTAAGTTAAATAATCATATTTGTTATATACTTGCAAAATGCCAAGTTTTATGTGGGGATTTAAAAGATATTGGTAATTAAAATTAGATAATGTTTATATTATTAAGTATAAAAGCATTAAAAATTTGAAGTCTTTTATTATTATTTTTAACATGATTTAATATATCTCTTTTAAATACATTGCTATTTTAGTCCTTATGATTTCGGCATGTTTGTCAATTCATTCTAAAAAGAACCACCACACCATCACCTCGTCATAAGAACCATCAAACCACCACCACTAACTCATCACACAACCACCAATACCATACAAGACCGCCCACCACCACTACACATATCAGATCGTCGCTACCATGTAAACCCTAAAATCAACAGTCAATATTGAACTTGTAGCATACCACTTTGAAAATGCATATCAAACCCTACTAACACCTCTACAATTTTCAAGGATTCCAAATGTGTTTTCGAAGTGGTCTGTTACAAGTTCGAGATTGACGGTTGATTTCTAGGGTTTACATGGTGGCGGCGATCTAGTGTGCGTGGTGATTTAGTATGTATGGTGGTGGCGATGATCTGGTGTAGTGTTTTTGGTTTTTTGATAGGGTGGTAGTGCGGTTTGGTGGTTCTTATGATAGGGTGGTGGTGTACGTGGTGGTTCTATGACGTGCTGATGGTGTGGTGGTTCTATGACGTGCTACGTGTGTTGTGGTTCTATCATGAGTGGTGGTGATGTGGTGTTTTATGATGAGGTGTTGGTTTTTTTTTTTACTGAATTAGCAAACATGCCCAAATCACATATACTAAGATAGCAATGTATACAAATAGGATATATTAAATCAGGTTTAAAAAAAGAAAATTAAAATATATGTGCAAAATGGTCAATATACCCTTCATTTAACGGAGAATTTTGGATGGAGTTAACAGACTTGATGAATATGACAAAATTTGTAAACGACAAGGACCCAGATGCTAGAAAACAAATATTGGACGGAAATAACAATTTTCACCATACCACATGGACGAAAATGGCAATTTACTCCTTTTTATATTTTACAACATTTTCTTTATGGTTTTACGTCTCTTTTGTAATGCGAGTTCATAACACTAGTTGTATATAAATATAAACATACCTTTGTCATAAGCTTATATCATGATTGGTTGAACTGTTTTTGTCTTTTCCTATTTATAATTATAGGGCCGTCCAAATAACTCGTGGCTCGGAGTTCTCTCGAATCTTGCTCGAAAAAAGCTCGAAGAAAGCTCGCTCGAATTGGCTTGGTTTTAAACTGAATCGAAATGAGTCGACTCGGTATGAAAATGAGTTGAACTCGGCTTGGCTCTCGGCTCGGTTCATGCCGAGCCGAGCTGGCTCGGTTTAGCTTGTTTGTTAGCTCGCGGATTATTTTACTTGTAATATATATTATTTTTATGTAAATTACATATATCTTTGCATTTGCTCATTTTTAAGAATACAATAAAATTTTTAGTTATTTCTTATGTCAAAATATTAAACAATAATGTTTGTATTAAATTGTTTCATGTGATGCTTCTATATATTTTTATATTAAAACAAATTATTCAAGCACACTTTCAATTTATTTACTGAAAACAAATCATTGAATGTTATTTAGTGTTACGGGTTTTATTAGTTCGACTAGATAATGATAAAATTATTTTTATTTTGTTAAAGTTGAACTTAATTTATAAAAATTAATTTATATTTTGTCAAACATGATATAAACCAATTATAAGTTATGTAGTATATTGAATTTATTTTGCATTTGATTTTTTAATTGGTTTTCTTGAAATTAAAACAAGCCAAAACGAGCTGAGCTCGAGCCCAGATTTCCGGATCGGTCTATGTTTTCTGAGCTTGCCTGTCTCGGCTCTGTAATATATATTTATGTTTAATTCTTAAATAAAATTGCTTGTGTGATCCACTGGTAAATACTTTTGTAGTTTTGTATAACAACCTAAGATCTCTGGTTCGATTCTCTTTTTTTCTTCTTCCGTGTTTTTGACACATGATTGGATGGTGTAGTGTACCTGGCCTTTTTCTGGACTACTCCTAAAGTCTAAACTATTATTCATGGATGAAATTAATTATTTTTAAATGTTAGATAAGATAGTTTCTTAATCCATAATTAACTATATATTAATTTATAAGGTCGGTGACCTATTATAATATGATTTAATTGAAATATTTTTTAAATGATTTAATTGAAAATCACTTCTATTATAATAAATAAGATTTAATATATTATTCATTTTCCACATGGATGTTCACACCGACAATTTGTTACACCATTTTCCTCAAACTTAACACACCTTCCTGACCCATCTTTAAATTTTTTACGGCACTTCGCATTGCAACAAGACGTCCCACACGAATTACAAGGCCCTATAAATTCACGACACACCCACTTTTGATTAACGTCAAATTTACTGGTGATATATTCATCCGTTGCATTGGTTAACATTAATGTACCTGCATATAATGTTTTTCATTTCAACAAAGTCACTAGGGTTGGAAAGACTAAAACTTAAGAGAAAATAGTGTTTCAAAAGTTGTTTAGGCGTTCATAAAAGTAGTGCGTGATATATGAGAATAATACCTGAAACATTAAGAAGAATAAATATGGTGATGATGTGAACCACAGGAATAACTTTGGCTGTGGCTGCCATAAAGATGGATCTCTCACTTAAATGTTATGCTTAAGAATTAAAGTTGTGAGAAAATGTGATAATGTGTCTACGTTTATATATAGTAGTCTTAGGGGTGGCCGGGGTGGGGGTGGGGTCACCTGCACGGCATGAAAATTTTAACTCTTCGGTATGTATACGAACGATTTAATCTCGACATGCTTTTGATAAATTTTGACACCACCCCCATGAATTTTTAACATTGACCCCCAAAAGATTCCGACGACCCTCAAGGAATTTTGACACCGACTCCAAAAATAACAATGTAATATTTTAAAACTTTCACAAATATAAGCCTATTATAAGCTAATTAACACATATTTTAAAATTTTCATATAAACCCAACAACTAATTAAACAATAAAGTTCATTACTCCATTAATTACTATAAATCCAATTAGACTTGGGCATAAAAACCGGGTTCGGACCCGACCCGGTGGACCCGCCCCGGAACCGGGTACGGGTACGACCCGGTATATGCATACCCGGGTTGGACCCGAAAAAAAACCGTAGGGTTGGAACCGGGTATGATTTTCTAGAATTTCTTAGAACCCGACACGAACCCGACCCGACCCGGAACCAGTTGAACCCGGGTTGTACCCGGTTTCGACCGTTTTTTTTTTTTTTTAAAAAAGTGGCCGTTTTTTAACGGCTATATAGCCGTTGGGATCGATTTGTGACCGTTTTTTTGTCACTTTTAGGCTTATAAGTTAGTATAAATAGGTGTGGGTTGATATGGTTTAGTACCCAAGTCTCAAACGCAAAAACATACGCAAAAAACGCAAAAAATACTCTCGTTTACTCTCGCTTTACACGTTCACTCTCTCGTTTTACACTTTCACTCTCTTCAATCTTGATATGGCTCACTCACAATCTTCCGTTGGTCAAGGTTCGTCCAACGCTCCAACCGTCGTTCGTGTTCTTGCACACAATCGTAACATGGATGTTTGGTGCAATTGGGATATGGTTGAGTTGAGTGACGGGTCTGTAAAGGCTCGTTGCAAGTTTTGTGGAGCTTTGCTTGCTAAAGATTCTAACACGACTTTAAACATACACATTAGCAAGAAGTTTTGTAAGTCGTTGAAAAGTAATCCGGATTCGCAACAAACACAATTGGGTGGAGACGGTGGAATCTTTAATTACGATGTTAATACGGTTCGAGATCGAATGGCGAAGTTCGTGATTCAAGAAGCTTTGCCTTTTAGTCACTTCGACAATCCTCGGTTGACCAACTTAATTCGAGAGACGCTTCAACCTCGTTACACTCACGTAAGTCGTACTACACTTAGACGTTATTGTTTAAAATTATGGAAACAAGCAAAAAATTATTTAATTGTATTATTTGAAAATTTAAATACCGGTGTAAACTTAACTAGTGACGTTTGGTCGGCTCCACACGGTTTACCCGAATCGTACCTTTGCGTCACCGCTCATTGGGTGGATCCCAATTCATGGCAATTGATGAAACGTACGATTGCATTTGATCTTTTTCCGCATCCACACACCGGAGAATTTTTGTTTTACTTTTTAGATAATGTAATAAGTACTTTTAAATTAGAAAATAAACTTTTTTCAATTGCATTTGATAACGCCTCTAACAACACAACCGCGGTTGAAAAATTAAAATTAAAATATCTTCCGATTGCAAACGGTGATTTTTTCCATACTCATTGTGTTGCACATATTATTAATTTAGTAGTGCAAGACGGACTATCCGGGCAATATGTTAATAACTTTATTACATCTTTTCGATTTATGTTACATGACGTTTTTAAAAAAAGTAGAAGAAGATATCAAGATTATAAACAACTTTGTAAGGATACGCACTCTAGATTTTTAGGTCCTAATTGGGATGTACCTACTCGGTGGAATTCGACTTGTCACATGTTTGAATGTGCTTTAAAACAAAAGGGCACTTTGAAAGCTTTTCATAATAGTCTTTCGGATAATGGTGAAGCCGACCCATTTCCGGATGCGGGTTGGGAGAATCTTCAACGTCTATCCGAGTTTCTTGAGGTTTTTAAAAACTCAACAACAAAATTATCGGGAGTTTATTATTCCACTAGTTATTCGGTGCTTCAAGAACTATATTTTATGTCTTTGAATTTTAAAAATTTTCAAAATAAAAATAATATGTTTAATCAAATGATAGAACCAATGAAAGAAAAGTTTAAAAAATATTTTAAGGACTTACCACCCGTTTTTACGTGTGCCGCCGCTTTAAATCCGTTTCTAAATGTTGCGGGGGTTGAATGTTTGATAGATGAGATAAATGACAATTTGGATATGCATGACGAAAACCCTGATTTTTCAAACGAGGCAAAAGAAAATTTTAATCATAGTTTGAAAACAATTTATAATTTTTATTTAAATAGATATGGGCCTAACGTAAACATAACCATGCCAAGCGGATCAACCTCAAGTGCTAGTACCTCGTTTAAAGACCCTGTTTTGACTATGTTGAATGTTGTTCGGGATGTGACGGCTAAACGTCAAAGAGGTAACACCCCAACAAGTGAGCTCGGTAGATATAGTGAAACGGATTTTATTTCCACTATGACTACCGAAGATTATCGTGCATTCGATATTTTGGCTTGGTGGAAAGGAAAAGAATCTCAATTTCCGATTCTTTCTGCTATGGCCCGTGATTTACTAAGCGTCCAAGCTTCTACGGTAGCTTCGGAATCTGCTTTTTCTCTTAGTGGCAGGGTAATATCATTACGAAGAACAAGACTAACTCCGGAAGCAGTGGAGATGTGCATTTGTTTAAAGGATCACTTAGACGCAACGGATCGTATACAAGACCAAACAAGCCTCGAAGACGAGATTACACTCGAAGCTAAAGTACATGATGAAGAGGTAGAAGACGGAGTATCTTCTGGCATATCCGATGAAGAATTAGCATTTGATCAAGCATCTCGTAGTAGATAAAATTAGACGATATTGTTATTTTTAAGTTGTTTTAATATTATATGTCTTTCATGTTCTTTTTAAATTTCTTTGTCATTCAAATGTTTTATATAAAAAGTATTTAATATTTGTATATTATAAGTGTAACATTTTCTGCTCAAGATTTGTATATATTTATATATTAAGTTGTTTAAATTTTTGTCATTCAAGTGAACCCGGTTAGGAAAAGAAAAATAAAAAGAAAAAAAGGAAAGAAAATATAAGAAAAAAAAACATACGACCCGGTGTTCGACACACACACAAGAAAAGAAAAAAGAAAAAAAAAAAAAAAGGCAAAAACCCGGTTGAACCCGGGTTTCATACCCGACCCGAACCCGACCCGACCCTACCCGGGTTACCGAGTAGGGTTTGTATCTCGCTGAACCCGACCTGGGTTCGTACCCGGGTTCACCAATACCCGGGTACAAAAAACCCGGTTGGGTCCCAAACCCGGTTTTGTACCCGGGCCCGGGTCCGGCCCCAACCCGTTTTGTGCAACTCTAAATCCAATTGTTCAAATACCAAACCCAACCATAAATGAATTAACCTAATAGTTAATAAACACTCAATTGTAAGTTATAAAATTACAATACTAAAGGTAATTGAAAATATTGTTTAATTATTCAATCACGGATCTAGTTATACATAGTTGGATCGTTGTTACCGCCTCTAGCCCCTACTAGCCAATTTTCACATGAATACTTTTTGTTGGAGTTGCTAACCATTGGCCACCGCTCTGTTTGTGGTTACAACTAGGACAGCAAATGAACCAAACGAATATGAACAATACCTTGTTCGTTCGTTCGTTAAAAAATATATTTGTTCATGAATTGTTCACGAACACTTATCGAATGAGATTCTTTGTTCATATTCGTTCATTAAGAAAATGAACATATTCATGAACTGTTCACGAATACTTACCGAACGCAAATTAACACAATAAAAAACAAACGAACACAAACAACTGTTCATGAACATGACGAACACAAAGAAACTAATGAACATAAACGAATACAAATGATTATAGATTTATTTTAGAATAAAATTTATATTTTTGTTATAAACATTACACAAAATCAATCAAAAATAAATAAGTACTTAAGATAAATATCAAAAAATACTTGATATAACAATCATAAAAATAACTGACACAAAAATTAAGAATATAAACAAACACATTAACGAACACATTATCGAAAGTTCACGAACGGACATTAACGAACATAAACGAACACATTATCGAACGTTCACGAACATAAATGAACGAACACGGCTTGTGTTCATATTTGAAATTTTCTTGTTCATGTCCGTTCTTTTACTAAACGAACGAACATAAACAAACTTTCCGCCGAACGATTCATGAACTGTTTGCTGAACGTTCAGTTCGTTTGCAGCCTTAGTTACAACCCTATTATTTTTGTTATATTGAAAAAAAATTATTAATGTTTTATAGATCATGTAATGACTAGGTTTTAAAAATAAAACCTGTAGAATATAACTTTAGACATATTATATTTTTATTATACATTGCTAATGAAAATTGACGTATTTTTTATGTATTTGAAATTTAATTTGGGTTTTAACTTTTATTATATATGTGACTGGAACCAACCCCAAAACTAAAAATGTAGAATTTAGTAATGTACAGATGATCATAAAAAATTTCCTACCCCCGTTAAAAAATTTTATTGGTCCGCTACTGTAGCACTCGCAATTAAAGAAAGCATTTATGTAAATTTTTGGTTCGTTAAAAGATGAGTTGGACAATTTGTTTTCTTGTAATTTATACTATATACACATAAATATTATCAATAACACTTCATCCTGTTCTTTGTACTTTTCTTCATTTATTAATTAAATAAAAGTTCAAATATAAAATCTTTTAAAACAAAAAAATGTAAGAAATTATCTTAACTATCTGTCTTTTTAATTAATGGTTGAAATCAAATTGTAAAAAAAAATTTGTTAGAAAAGCATTTTAGGAATAGTACTTTTGTTAACTTTTTGCAAGTTTTCTTATTTTTTTAAACGTTTATAACTTTTATATATGACATTATTTTTTTATAAAAATTACACCATAAAAACATGCATTTTTTAATCTTTAAAACGAGTACAGTATTGTTATATAAAAAGATAAAAAAAAAATTTGAGGTTTTAAGCTCATATCTCGTCATTATGTATTTAGTGCAGTTAATTGTATTTTTCGTTGGTTATTGTGTTAATTTTGAATATTATTGTGTTATTTCTAAAATGATAATTTTAAAATTATAATGATGGAATAACATTGTTGTGTATCTCTATTATGTGAAATACAATAATAAATTAATAACTAATTAATCTAATGTATTAAAAACAATGATAAAATAACACAATGTCTCATTGTGTTATCTTGAATACTATGAGTTTTAAAAAATAAATTATTAAAATAACATCATTGTATATTTCTAATGGTAAAACACAATTAATAACAACAAGTTTATATAATCTATTAAAAAATAATAACATATTATGTTATCTTCAACACTATGAGTTTTGAAAACTAGATTGATGAAAGTATATCATTGTGTTTTCTAATTGTAAACCACAATGATAGATAACAAGTTTATAATCTATAAAAATAATGACAAAAATAACCCAAAATGATTTAAAACGTAAAACACAATGATTAATACACAAACAAATGATGTAAAATATAGGACACAAACTGATATTTAACACAATGAACGTATAAGACATAATGAGCTGAAGTATTTGACATAATAACCAAAATGTCATTTTTTTTAAAACAATAGATGGACATGTGTCAAGCACACAATCCTTCTTATAGTTTTTATATTAAACATTATTTTTAGTATAACCCTACCTTTCATGGTATAATAGAATGACAAATTCAACACCAATTTTCTGAATAATACTGTCCATATCTTTATGGGCATATTAGACATTTATCCTTTTATTTTGTGTGACTAAACTTAGTTATTATTGCTATAAATAAACTTGTTTTATTTTATGATATACAAGTTTAACACTGCATTGTGTGTAAGAAATTCCTAATTTCATAAACATTTATGAGCATATGCACAAGAAAATTTAAAAAAAAAGAGTAAAATTCTAAGTGTGATCATGATCTATGGCATTCTCTTTACATCGGAAAATAATTATTCTAATAATATTTCGATACGTTACACTATAAAATAACATGATATAAAGTTTTATATATCATTTATTTATTTAAGTGTGATCATGGTGTACGGCATTTTCTTTTAACAAACTCAGCACATATTCGTTCTTAGAGAACACACGGCACTAGTAATTAAAACATATATAAGGATCACTAAACTTTGTTAAAACGGTCAACAATTATTACTATATTTTTATTTTTCTACTATAAAAGTGTAACTCAAAAAAACACATGGCAATACCACATTTTTTCAAGAAAATTTTTCTCTCTCGTATTTAATAATCACAGTAATTACTAATAATATTATTTAATTTTTTTTATATTAAAATATTTTTTTGTAAATTAAGAAAATATATTTTATTAATGCTATTTCTAAGTAAATATTTTTTTATAAAACAAAAAAAATTTCTAAAACATTAAACTTTTTTCAAAATACAAAATATTTAATAATTGATGTTTTACAAACGTAAAATTTTTATAAATAAAAATAATTAAAATTGAGATATATAATAAGGAAAAAAATTTAAAATGTGACATTTATTAAAACTTTTGTAATAAAAATAAAAATTTTATTGTATTTATAATAAGAAAGATTTCAATGATAACTTATTTTAAAATATTGATTTATAATTAAAAAATTTTATTGTACTTAATATTTTTTATTCAATCCGTGTAATACACGATGTGAATAAAGATAGTTAAGCATATTTGTATTTGTCATTTGATATGGTATTAATAGCTTAAAAAAAATACTATCAAATTAAATGCTGTTTTAACTATACCCTTGATTAGTAATTATCTAAAAATAAGACGAAAGTTAATTATTCTCCCCGGTCCTAAAATATTTAATTACAAGATATACAAATCATTGTATTAAACAAGTTGAATAAATAAAGTATTAAATAAAATAAAATTTGATTAATTATAAAAATATTTTAAGATAAGATAAAAGTAATCTTAAAGTATTTTGTATTTTTTAAAAAAGTTTGATGTTCTAGAAAAATATCTTTTTGTAAAAATTTGTTTTTTTAGAAAAACATTAATAAAATGATATATTTCTTAGTTTATTAAAAACTATTTTTAATCTAAAAAAGAATTAAATAATATTATTAGTAATTAATTTAGTTATTTAATATGAGAGAATCGGAAAATTTTTAATGAGGATGAATGTGATGTTGTCACGTATCATTCATAGTTACCCTTTTATTATAGTAGGAAGATTTTTTTTTAAAATGACATCCTACTTTTATTTCTATACGGTGACATATCCAGAACTTTTTCTCAGTGAGGGCAAAGTAAGAGTGTTTAAAATCGGATATTCAAATTTCAAATATCAAAAAAATTCAGATGGTGGATTTTAATATCCAAATCCACATTCGAAAATTTAGATTCGAATTTGGATATCCAAACGAATATCTGAATTTTAAAAACCTTCACATATCCAAATATTTTATAAAAATATAAGAAATATATGAAAATATTCAAAATTTTGCATTTGATTTTATTGTTTTAATAGTTATTATAGAATATTTCGGATTCAGTTTCAGATTTGAATATTTTTACACATTTCTAGGATAAAGAACCGATTGAATAAAAAGGGCCGATTAAAATAGGTTGGTTAGAACATGATCAAAGGTTAAAAAGTTACAATAATAATATGAGAAATGTTCAAATAAAAAGGCTTATAAAACTAAAAAGTATAAGAAGTTATCTCAACCACGAGATCAAATTATAGAAAAAAGTTTATTAGAGGGGTATTTTAGAAATAATCACTTTTGTTGACTTTTTGCAAGTTCCCCCATTTTTTTAAACGTTCATAACTTTCATATACGATATTATTTTTTTATAAAAATTACACCATAAAAACGAAGATTTTTAATCTTTAAAAGACTATTTTAGGAATAGCTATTTTGGTTAACTTTTGCAAGTTTCTTCATTTTTTTAAACGTTTATAACTTTTATATGCGGCGTTATTTTTTATAAAAGTTACACCATAAAAACAAATGTTTTTTATTCTTTAAAACGAGTACAGTATTGTTATATAAAAAGATAAAAAAATGAGGTTTTAAGCTCATATCTCGTCATTATGTCTTTAGTGCAGTTAATTGTATTTTTTCGTCGGTTATTGTGTTAATTTTGAATATTATTGTGTTATTTCTAAAATGATAAAATTTAAAAATTATAATGATAGAATAACATTATTGTGTATCTCTAATGTAAAATACAATAATAAATTAATGACTAATTAATCTAATGCATTAAAAACAATGACAAAATAACACAATGTCTCATTACGTTATCTTGAATACTATGAGTTTTGAAAAATAAATTATTGAAATAATATCATTGTGTACTTCTAATGGTAAAACACAATGAATAATAACAAGTTTATATAATCTATTAAAAATAAAAACAAAAATAACACATTGTGTTATCTTTAACACTATGAGTTTTGAAAACTAGATTGATGAAAGTATATCATTGTGTTTTCTAATTGTAAACCACAATGATAGATAACAAGTTTATAATCTATAAAAACAATGACAAAAATAACACAAAACGATCTAAAATGTAAAACATAATGATTAATACACATAACAAATGATGTAAAATATATGACACAGTGAACTGATATTTGACACAATGAACGTATAAGACACAATGAGCTGACGTATTTGATACAATGACCAAAATGTCTTTCTCTTTAAAACAATAGTACACGTGTCAAGCACACAATCCTTCTTAAGCTTTTTAGATTAAATATTATTTTTAGTATAATCCTACCCTAATAATATTAATGAAGTTATAAACACCGATAAAGAAAATAGAAATTAAAGAATGAAACACCAAATATTTGATTTGTTAACCTCCTTGAGTGATTAGTTAAATTTCTAATTCTCAATATTTTAACCTTCAAACATATTGCTCTCACAGTTGGTGGATCAAAAAGTAGTTTTTATTGAACAAAATTAACATACAACCCTACGGAACCATGACGTAAACATTAACAAATGAAGTGTTAATTAATTATTTATAGACAAGTATTGTAAACAACACTTTCACATGAACTTGTAAGTTGATCTCGGATATATGTCTAGACAATATCGCTGATCAAGAATGATTCATTAAGCCTGGAGCTTAAAAAAATGAAAATAGGTTATTTGTCAATTTGTTGGAGCTTTGGGAGCTGTAAAAAAAGTGAGAGGTGGCGTTTATGCTTTTTACCTAATTTTATGTAGCCCATTAGAAGGTTGAGTGGGGGGCTCACCTCCCTCCGGGCTCGCTGTAAATCCAACTTCTGTTTCTATATTACTTCAAACTAAACTATTATATGCATAGGTTTAAATCCAGCACCTTCAATCTAAAATACAAGATTATTTATCAAATGTGTTAGTCTCATATTTTTATCTCCCTCCAAATTGTTAAGGATCATAAGAACCGCATAAACTTTATACATAACGCTTTAAAAAATTATAAAATGAAAATAAAATCATTTATTAAACAAAGGGATCCGTTGGTCTTGCTCTCCCTTAATATCAAACACAAAAACACCATACACAAAGTAAACAAAACAAACGGTCCTTCTTTTGGATCTAGTGTGATTTTACTTTTGATGTTGCAGCACAATACAACTCGTCTACTCTTACTTTCAGAGGCTACATATAACTAGAAAGTATCGATTTCACGTGACACCAGAAAAATAATTTGTGTCATATAGCTTTTGATACAAGTATTCACTTGTTATATATATAATCGATAATTGAGACTCCGACTCACTAAATCTTTTTACGACTGTAAAACTAAAAATTCTTGAACATGTTACATAAATGTCTTTACGGGCCTTTTATACTCTAGCCCGATCATAAACCAAATCTACCCCTTAATGTTTTCACGTATCAATTATCATTGCATCTAGTGATATATACCTACTTAATCTCACTACTCTAATAATCTCTCTACTCTAATAAAAGGTATCTAGGAAGGACACATGAACAACACCATATTCATTCTCATCAATTTTTTCTCGCTTCTCTCTCCTATTTAATAATCACATTAATTACTAATAATATATTTAATTCTATTTTTGATTAAAATATGTTTTAATAAATTAAGAAAAAAATCTTTTATTTATGTTATTTCTAAGAAAATAATTTTTCATAAACTTAGAAAAAATTTTAGAACATCAAACTTTTTTAAAATACAAAATATTTTATAATTGGTGTTTTTAAAAGTAAATTTTATAAACAAAAAATAATTAAAATTGAGAGTTATAATAAGAAAGTTTTTATGCATGACATTCTCTTAAAACATTGTTTTGAAATAAATTTTTATTTGATTTATTATAAGAAATATTTTAATCATATATTATTTTAAAATATTGATTTATAATTAATAAATTTTCATTCTATTTAAATTTTTTATTCAACCCGTGTAATACACGAGTTTACTAAAGCTATGCATTAATATACTAGTATCTAATTAGGTTTACATTCACTCGCAAAAAAACAATCTTAAATTTTATATGAAATTTTGAATTACAAACTCAAACAACAAGTAAACTTACTCTTAAATGTAGACCATTTGTTCTTAACGAGAATTAAACCCTAAACAGCCTTTATTTATTTTATTTTTCAGCGGACTTTTGAAAGAAACTCTATTCCAGCTCTCTAATAGTATCAGTTTACTTGTCCTTGGTGTATGGTATAATTAACACACCATTTGCTTATTATATATGTATAAGAAATACATACCCAAAGAAAGAACAAGATAACATAACCTATAATATTGTTGATTATTCATTTTAGAATTCTGATTGATTGCATATAATATTAATATTAATAAAGAGTAAACCTATTCAGCATGGGTACTCACATTGACATATTGAAATGCTTCTGGGAATCTTAACACACCATCCAGTCTTAGCAAATCTATCCTTACATTTTGTTCACAACATTCGGTGTAACATTCAATAGTACATGCTCCTAAGTGTATAAAACACATCTCATTTGGATGCCCCTCACTTTTGCTAACAGATTCATTCATTCCATTTGCTAGCTCTGTCTCTGCCCCTGCACCATTAATTATTATTTTTTATTTCAACGATCATTTAATGAAAGCCAGTAAAATACAATTGATATATACATGTATATGTACACTTATGTAGGGGTTGGATGAAATAAAAAGTTGGTTTTGATTAAGAAAGATTGTGGACCATTAGTTAGGAAAATTAAGAGTAAAGATCTAAGAGTAGGAAAAATAAAATGATTGAAATGGATCATAATTATTGATTTACATCAAGTTCTTTATTTTTTCTAAAGTTGGATATCTTTTTGATCCTTTATTTTTGTTTTAATGACAACATAAAATCAAGTGTTTTATTTTTTTTTATAAATTGTTATATAGAAATGACATTTTGAAAACAAAAACGAAAACAATAGTTAGTTTACTTGTGCGAAATTGTGTACTTCGTTTACCATATAGTGGAAAATTTCCACCAGAAATTGTTCCAATTCACTATTTGTAGCTATGTTATAGTCGTATTTGTATTATTATAATTGTGTTGTTTTGTTATTATAGTACTGTATTTGATAAACAACACAATTATACCATATAGCCGTGTTGTATTTTTTTCATGCATAAATGAACGCTTTTACCCCTCATCCATAAAACCATCCATGTACGCATGACATATTCTCATTCTTTCTAATTCTTTTTAAGTTCTTATGCAACACCAACTTTCTAGAGGAACCAAACACCTCGGTAGAATATTAAATAAAAATAAATTAAATTTATTCAATTTTCTTCAATACAAAATGTAATATAAGTTCATTATTTTGACTTTTGAGAAACATTAAAAAACCTGATGTTATAAATTATTTTTTTATCTTCATAGTTTTAAATCCTTATTTTACCTTATGTTGTCCGTAAAAAAATACAAAATTTAACAAGAATAAGTTTATATTTGATGTACAACAATTTCAAATACATATAAAAATCATTCTTGCACTTCTCATGAGAAACATTTAGTTATTTCTTTATATATAACTAATTTTTCGTCCTTTTTTTAACCAAATAAAATAAAACATTTAGTTAAATTCATTCTTATGTTTTCAAACAAATAATACAACTTTTTTAATTTATTTTATCTGAAGAAAATGTAACACAAAACAGGTATAAAAGAGAAAGTTTTTTTCAAGTATGAGCTTAGTTTTCTTAGAATTACTTATGTCTTATGGTAAGAATAAAATAATACTTGTATTATTTTTCCAAGATGCAAACAAAAAAGATGACTGATTTTTTCACCCAATATATTTGATAAATTTCTTTTTGTAGCAAAACCATCATATTTTTCCAGAAACTTTAATTATTTTTTTAGGATGCATTTATATACTTGTATGAAAGATATTTCATCTAGTAAATAGATAGTATACAGATTTCATAATTAAATTTATGATATCGAAAGTTTTACCGTAGACCCCAGAAGAATGAAGATTATGTTAACTATGATCATAACTTTAGCCATAGCAATGATAATCACCTGAAGACTATGCTTTAGAAATGCAATGGTGAGTAAATATGACGTATGTCACATATTTATAATGGTTAGAAATAAATTAAATTTTAGTATTAATTAAGAGAGCATTTTATGTATTATTTTTTTAATTGAATGTGGGGGGTCGTTTTAATTGTCGGTGGTTCGTCAAGGGATGTGTTTTGTTGATCGTGTTGGTGTAAAATGACAAAATATCACTGTCTATCTTTGTATCCCTTAACTTTTGACGACATAACTTTCCGAAAAAAGGGTCATGATGACAAATGCTAAACTATACATACCTCTATAATCTCTTCTCACTTGTCATATTTTTCCAAGTTTCAAAACTTGTCATATTTTATTTCGTGAATATCTTTAGTTTTAAAAAATATTTTGTTGTTAAAAGAAGGCTAAATAACACTTTCTATAACACAAATAAAAACGTATCTAAAAAAGTGAATTATATACAAAATTAATATAAAACATTTTTGAAGTTAAAAAACTTTCTATAAAAATAAAAAACATTTTACAAACTAATTATAAAAGATTTTTATTTTAAAATAAGATTTTTTAAATAAAATACTATCTTTAAAAATTTTCAATATAGTTTTTAATATATGTTGAAGTAAACTAAAAAACACTTTCTTTAAAGATTTCAAACATAAGCTCGGCTCTTTTTATAACCGATCCTGGGTAGCTTACGAGCTTGCTTGACAACTCTATTACTATACATATCTTTTTTATTAGTACAAATTAAAACAATAAAAATTAAGAAAACAAAATAAATCAACAAACCTTAGAAGTTTACTTTATCATATTATGAGGTGACGTGCCAAAAAAAATTAATGTTAAAGAACCCAGATAAATTAGTTTGAAAGAAGACATCCCATAGTTTTCTAAAGTGGAGGTTACCTACTATGTATCAAGTGGGTCGAAGATTTTACCAGATGAGTCTTTGGGTGGTGGATTTTCCCTAAATGTTGAGCGGTTCGGGTCACCAGCGCTGTTTATATTCGCTAATGAGCCCGGGTCATGGGAGGTCATGGGCTCATGTTTCACTTGGTACCATATGTTTCAAATGTGTTAGGGGTTTTACCATGATGGACTTTTGGGTGGCAGGCTTCCTCTGGAATGGTAGGTTGGCTGGTCACCAACGTTATCTGTGTTCACGGACGTTGATGACTTTTTGCTAATGGGATTACAAGGTGACCGGACTTATAGCATTCGTTGGCCGTTCCAAAAAAAATATGTCAAAAAAGAAAGAAATGAGAGAAAAAATTGATTATGAGAGTGATATAACAAATAAAAATTATTTGAAGGGTATTTATAATCACCAAAAAATTTGGTAATGTCAATGAACCAGAAAACTAAAACATAACAGACGCCAGTGCCAATGTGAGGCTAGCCCACTTGGTAGAGGGTTTGTCTTTTAGAAGGGAGGTCTTGGGTTCAAACCCAAACAATAGTGTAAATTGGTGTAGTGTAGGAGTAAGATTCGTTTGTCGTTCAAAAAAAAACAAACACCAAGTACCAATGACCTCTCGGCCTAATGGTCCAAGGGAGAGCTTGGAGTTCATGAGTTCATTCCCTATCACGAATCTAGAAATTTTCATCGTCAAAAACAAGTCAAAAGTTGTATTAAATAAAGCATTAAAGTATGATTAAACAATAAATTACGTGAAGAGGAAAAATACCATTTTGATAGTGAAGGATTGATCATAAATTTTCAACATTCACTGTTTAAAAATAGATAAGGAAATTCCAATTCAAGGATTCAAAATCATTTCGATGTCAATTTTAAGAATCATCACCTCGATCTTATGTGGGTTTTGAGCCATAAAACAACCGCATTTATGATGAGTGTTTTTCACGACTGATTGAGCATCCGAGACAATAGATCTGATAACCAATTATAACCAATTGGCTAGATACTTGTAGATGACTTGGTATATCAAGCCGATAAGGCTTATCAACCTATAATCTTGAGGGGACAAAGGATCACATTTCTTGGGAACCATCACAAGAAATGAGGAGCCACAACTCCTATTGATTATTCCAACTAAGTGAAAATACGTAAAAAAAATGTCCAAGGAACTCATTTCAAAGAGACTCCAAAATCTTTTTATAAACTTAATACAGAACCCATCAGATCCGGAGCTTTTATCAAAGCATAGTCCCAAACAGGAGATTTTATTTCTTTCATAGAGAATGGGGCGACCATAAAAAAAAAACATTAATAAATGACTTTAGGGATTTTTGATTATTTTTAATTTATTGGGGTAAAATCGTTAAAATATCAAACCACAATAAACAAAACAGAAATTAACTCTTTTTAATAACCTTAGGACTATTATCACAAATCCCGTTAATAAATCACCCGTTTATATGACTAATAAACATATTATTTATCATACCATGGAAACATTCAAGTTTTCATTACCCTCGATTGACCACTTGACCCAGCTTTTTGATTGAGATCCTTTGTTTCGAAAGCTTTCATCTCCAAAATAATGCGTTTTACATCCAATTTTATCTCCTTTACAGCTTCTGTTAAGCCTTGAGATTTCATCTGTTTGTCTAATTCATCAGCCTGTCTATGCATATCCGTTAACTTGTTTTCATCAATTGTTCAATAAGTAATCAACCATTTCTCTAATTCAAGCTTAATGGTTTTTTTTTTTTTTTTTTTTAATTTGGCTGCTAGTCTTTTTTCAGGGGGCCACATAGAAACATCCATATCAACAGCCAGTTAAGGAAATCACAGAATCAATGCCCTCATTTTCCATCCACGAATTATCAAAATGGAATAGGGCTGAAACCGACCGAGTTAGTTATCAATGTCAATGGGAAATGATCAGATTATTTCCTACTTAAACCCATACGAGTGGAATCCGACACAAAGACATGAATTTATCTCAGACCAAAATCTACCTATTTTGCTATATTTCATGCATCGTTTGACATGTAACTAAAGCACATGTACTCGTTGTACTTGGCACCTTACCTCAACTAGTGACGTGTCAATTTTCATTGGTTGTTGATGCAGGAGCATACCTGGCCCAACAAACCAAACATTGTGATTCTAGTATGATATGGTCAAGTCTTGATTCGGTTCTCCAGTTGACACACACACACCAAAAAAAAAAAAAAAAAAAACAAGAGTCAATCAATTTCAGTTGTATTCCATTGACCATGCCAGATGTTCATATAATCATATGCTGTCAATTTATTATCTTGTAAAGGCCTACAATTCACATGAGTTCTTTATCAACCAATAGATTTGATTGTTCATGCTATAAAGTCTCATCAAGGATATTCATTGGGTTAAAATGTACAGAATTAGCTCGGTCCAACCCGCAGATTTTGCCACCACTGGAAAAAACCTAGACCAAATCAACTTCCAAAGTAAAAGTCAAAATGCTTACGCATAAAAGTTCACATGAGTTCTTTATCAACCAAGAGATTTGATTGTTCATGCTCTAAAGTCTCATCAAGGATATTCATTGGGTTTAAAATGTACAGAATTAGCTCGGTCCAACCCGCAGATTTTGCCACCACTGGGAAAAACCTAGACCAAATCAACTTCCAAAGTAAAAGTCAAAATGCTTACGCTTAAAAGTCAAAATGCTTACGCATGACGGGGTATGTAACCAGGTTGTCACTAATACATTATTCAAATAATGTCAATTTACTGTTTTCGTTTAATATCCCAATCCAACATAAATATAAAACCACGATAATGACTTAAACAATAACGGGTCTAGTAGCCGTTAGAGCCATTAGAGCCGTTAGACGTTAGAAGGTCTTTGTGGGTGTAAACAACTCCCTTGTCACCCTCCACCACTTGCCCTTTACCTCTCAACACCCTGCACATAGATCAAATGGAATTTAAATCGTTAGTTCTCTGCATCAGTGATCTGTTTAGACAATTTGGTCATTGTAATTTAGGGTTAAGCCCGTTATGGTTAAGTGGTTCCATCCCTCTATATAGTCATGTACATAGTGGTATTGAGGACAAGGAGAAAAAATACAAGTCTTTAGGCTTGTGCCGGTTTCATGAGGACAAAATGATAGACCACAGACTGTATATAGCGATGAAACCTGGCTTATCCCTAACTTACAAAATTTGTTAGTTCATTTATGCTTACCATCTTGTTGTTAAGAGTCCCTCTACACCGACTGGACCTCGCGCATGGATTTTGCTTGTACTGATTCCAACCTGTTTTCGAAATATTATAAAATTACAAAAAAATGAATGAGAACCGAACATTTTTTGTGTTGAGATTAATGTCATAATGGATTTAAAGATTTCATACCTCTGCTCCAAGTCCAAACCGAGCCCCATCACAGAATCTTGTGCTTGCATTGTGAAAAACTGCAGCACTGCCGAAGGCAAAAATACATAATTAATACTACTATATTTGTAACAAAAACGATTTCAAATCCATATATATCTCTTTTTGAAGTCATATCTAGTACACCAAGTGAAGAGAAAGCTGTTATGTAAGATATCTTAGAAAATGAAAATGACATAAAGGCACTTTAATTCATCCAATACCTGTCAACTCGATTTAGAAAATATTCAGCAACATCTTGATTGTCTGTAACAATGCACTCCGTGTGGGAACTGAGAAAGAAGGAAAATAGTTACCAGAAATCTAAAAATAGAAAGTGAGAGTGAAAGTGATCACCCCCTTCAACAAGATCAATTCTAGATATAATTGGTATGAAATGATTTCACATACCTTCCATAGCTGTGTATATGCTCAACGGCTTCATCAACATTGTTCACTATTTCAATTGTGCAAGCCTTGGAGTTATACTCGTGATGGAATGTATTTGCCTTTGAGAAGTTAACCGCACCATTCACTCTCGGTCCAGAGAATAGGGTAACACCTGCAATACATATTTATTGTTAGGGAATTACTCTTTGAAGTGCGAGTCTATAGGGGTGTAAACTGAACCAAGCTACTCGTAAGCTACTTGAGATGGCCTCACTAAAAGCTCGAATCGAACAGAGCTCAAACAAACACGAGCCAGAGCTCAAGCTTATATCTGGGCTCATTTAATAAACGAGCTTGAGCCCGAGCTTTACTTATGAGGCTTGACTGGACTCACGAGCCTATTAATAGTATAATTTTTATTTGATATATTAAATATATTTTCACATAATGATACTTATTAATTATTATATGTAAAAATAAGATTAAAAAAATTAAATATACTTATTAATTATTATATCTTTGCATAATCATTTTCTGTTTTAGTATAACAATGTATTATATTATTAACTCGGTAATGTGAAATGTAAACAAACTTTAATACCTTCTTGTTCAAGTTCTTGAACAAGCTCTTGTAGCCCTCCACTAGCCAACAAGTCCTTATGCACCAGTAGTGTTTCCTAGAAATCCAAAGTACAAAGATAAGGAAAACATGAGAATTTGGAAAATAAGTACAAATTTAAGTGGGTATTAATTATTAGGTTTACCATAGCATTACAGGCTGCAGGATAATCTGTTTTTGCATCCAATACAATTTTCTTCGCCATCTCCAAGTTAGCATCTTTATCGACATACACATGGCAAATTCCATCTGCAATGGAAATTTGTGAATTTGTTGCAGATTGATACTTTGTTATTATTTGATTTGTTCCATTGTGGAAGCTTTTTTTCAAACTTCATCTTACCAGAATGACCAAGAACTGGAATTTTTGTCGAGTTCTTTATTTGGGAGACAAGTTTATTACTTCCTCTAGGAATCACAAGATCTATCACATCATCAAGCTGTTTAAAATATTATTGGGAGAAAAAGAAGTGTTACATTACTCAACTAAATCAAACATATAATGTAGTCAATTACAAAGCATGTGACTTTTTTACACACCTTCAACAACTCTGGAATTTCTTCCCTTGATGTCAATAATCCAATTAGTTTTGTTCCAACAGTTTCCGGGAGGACAGAAGTGATTACCTTCAAAGAGTGCAGATTTTTAGAAAATACAAGTAATCAGATTTATAACTAATATAAGATATATAATTATTAAGAATAATATTTAAGACAAACCTTGTGCAGTATCGCATTTGATCTTTTAGCTTCTTTACCTCCTTTCAATAGCAGACCATTCCCACTACGTATTGCAAAGAAGCTATCTGCAAATTCAATGAAAGAAAATCAAATATTAATTTTTAAAGGGTACACCACTTACAAACCCATATAAATTGCAAAAAGCATCAAACAAAACATATTTGCGACTGGTAGAAGAATTTATTGTTACCTGAACTAATGCATCAGGCCGAGACTCAAAAACAATAAGTAGAACACCTAAAGGACATGACTTCTTCTCTAGGACGAGCCCTTCGGCAAGCTGCACATGAAAATATAGTAAATATGTGGTTAAAAATTACCGAGTACAAAGCAAAATATCAGGATAAGAAAGATACTAGGCTTCGTATTTTCTATGCATTATTAACTTGCCAATAATTCATTTTAAGTTCCACCGTATAATATGTAATATGATACTCGGTTACATAGAGTGTATGAGCAACTTTAAGTAGAGACAAATGATGCCCTTTATTTTCTACTCTCACCTCTGTTCTTTTCAAAACTTGACCAATGGGTTCTTCCATTTCTGCTAGTCTACGCACAGACTCTGCAAGAGCACGGATCTGAAAAAAATAAAAATAAATAAAAATCGTGTTATGTATATCAAGAGAAGTTCCTGGATTCCATTGCTTAATACAATAATCCCAGCAAGTAAAATGACAATTAATAAATATATAATTTTCCAGAAAGGAAAAACAAGATTCTGAGAAATAAAAGGGTACACGTGGACATGCCTTGCTAGGTTTTAAAGCTAAACGAGCTATCAAAGGTTCATCATATCCTGCATCACGTGCAGCTTCAACGTCAGCATCATTCTCCAGCATGACAAATTGTTCATTTGCCTCCAATGCTGAAGCTACATCCAATAAGATTTTCTTTCTTTCTTCACTTGTTAGTGCCTGTAATACCCGACAAAAAAGTGATCAATCAAAATCTATCAGGTGATAAGCATGTCTCCATATGCATACACAATATACATATGCATGTAACATGTACATGTGTGCTATGCGCATATATGTATGTATCACAACTTAATTAACAGAATGTATAGCATTTGCAAAGATTACAAACAGGTTAGCTACTATAAGCATAAGATTTATTTAACCTGAAGTCTTCGAGAGGCTTCACGAGCTGAAACTGCCATTTCATGTGGACCAATTTCATTAACTGGAATCCACATATGTGCCTCCTTATGAAACAGAGTACCCACACGTTCTCCATTTAGAACCTTTATGATATTATTAGGAACATAGCCACTACAATGAAAAATTTTAGGAACCAAAATCAAATAATGTTGAATTATAGTCATATATATGCTACAAATGGATCTAGAATCTAAAATATGATACCTTGCAATGACAACCGGTGTACCGGAATAAGCTGCATTGACTGCAGCTTTGACTTTTGCGTCCATTCCACCTCTTCCCATCCTTGACTTATCGCCAAAACTAATCACCTTTTGATGTTTTTGTTTAACATATGTATGGATTAGCTTTGAGCGTGGATCACTTGGGGGACCACTGTAAAGACCATCCACATCACTCAGCAAAACAAGAAGATCTGCCTTCAATTCCATTGCCAGCAGGGCTGCCAAGCTGTCATTATCCCAGAAAATACCAGAGGAGTCCTGTAAGACAGAACTTTCCTGAAATTATACATATCTGTGAATACGGGGAATCTAATCCAGTAGCGCAATGACATTTAAATACCTCATAAGGAGCTCTCCTAGTACTTATTGCATCATTTTCATTAAAAATTGGAATGCTTCTAAGATCTAACAATGAATCCACTGTTCGAGAAAGTTGCAGCCTGAAATCTGCATTCTTGAAATCATTATCCGTGACTAGGAGTTGAGAAGAGGTCACATCCAACTGCAAAAGAGCAATGTGTGAGCATAAACCAAAATACCAAAATGCCCATGTATATTATTTTGATATTAGTTCAAACAGGCTAACATTTTTACCTGACTGAATAAAGTGTCATACAAAGCCATCAGACCATTTTGACCAACAGCTGCACAAGCTTTTCCATCAAGTTCAACTTGTGGTTTCTGGAGGTCAGCAAAGCTACAGTAAAAAATTATCATTAGTGATAACTAACTTGTAACAGAGGTTAACAATTATGTATTCAATGAATTTCAAAATGTTATGAAAAAGGAAAAGGAAATGGGGACCTGCTGTTGATCATTTTCCTGTATTTAAGCCTTTGGCGGCCAGCTCCAACAGCTCCTGAAGTAACTAAAATGATTTCAAAGCCTCTGGAGTTCAGCTTTTCAAGCTGCAATAAAATTGATTGGTGCACAAATTTAGGAGGTTAATTCATATTTTGGAACTCAAGATGTAATAAACTCGTGGATAAAGAAAATCTTTATTGTTGCTTCCTTCTCTTCCTGTATGGTATCAACGAAAGAAAGGAAAACATATTTTTTGAGCTACCCTGCATACTAAAGGGGTATTTAATGAAGGTTTACTTTGAAAATTCAGTAATTAGTAATATCTTCGATTATAAAACATCGATAGGATTGTTTCATCCCCTTCCTGACAACAATCACTCTACAAGTGCGTTGACTAAATACGGAATGTTGCTATTTTTGAAATTTATGCACGTGATTTGTGAAAAAGACGTCGAAAATACCTGTTCAAAAATAGCGCCAAGCCGGCCAACAGCTAATCTTCCATCATCTCGGGTAACCACAGCTGTTCCCACCTACAATAATGAAAGTAGATACATAATGAACTTGTTAACCTGAAATTCACTTGCATGGAACTTGTTATCTTCATTATGCAACGGACAACTTTTGCTTCAGAACATAACAATAATCTCTTTTTGTCAAAAAAGCACTAATCTTTACA